>JBCAUA010029031.1:0-12370 GCA_038406235.1 Peronia verruculata
CAGACAGATAGATAGATAGATAGATAGATAGATAGATAGATAGATAGATAGATAGATAGATAGATAGATAGATAGGGATGTCACCCCTGGAATGTCGAGGATGGCATCATGGCTCAATGCCAGAATCGCCTTAGGTCGACAGTCAATAGACAAAAATTGAAATGGTAGGGGCATGAGACACAACCATCAGGTCTGATCTCATTGGAAACATTTGTAGAAGGCACAGTTTGTTTGCTGGTTTTTGTGTTGGGGTTTAACGGCACATCAGCACGAGGAAGGCACAGGGCAAGGGGAGAGCAAGAGATCCAGATAATGAGAACTGTGAGAAAATAACAACTGAGGGGGCGAGGACTTCAATCTCTGCCACATCCTGAGACTCACTGAAAACTGTGAGAGATGGAAAGAGCTGCTAAGTGATCTGAAGTGGCCGCTGGACTGTTGACAAGACTAAGTGGGATGTAAAAAAAAAAAAATGTTTTTTTTTTAAATTTAAAAAGCAGTGGTGCCGTGACGGCCAGGGCCGACAAGACTTCGGGTGATGTGAAATATGAGGGGAAAAAAATGAACGCATTATTAATGATGCCCATGAAAAAGAACTCCATCATTTTTCATTGCAGATAACATCAGATCTATGGAATAGACCTTGGGAGTATCCTGTCTTTATTTGACCTTGCTTTGTGAACAAAATGAGATCTTAATTCAGACAGTTTTTGAGAGCTAACAAGTGCAGAACTTCAACCTAAAAAAGCATGTCATGCTTTACAAAAAAGGATTGTTATTCTTCAAAATGTCTTTGTTTTTCTCTGCTGATGAAGATCAAGATAAAACTTATGCATCAAAGATGACAAACAAGTTTGTTTAAATTTATGCAAATCCTACATGCTGGAACAATCCAAAGATCTATCTTTAAAGTGTTTGAAACAAACCAACAAAAAAACCATCTGCCTAAATTCTGGTTTCTTATGCCAGTCCACTTCCATTTTCTGATCCAAAGCTATCCATCATGTATCAGGTCCATTTTCAAAGTAAAAAGTGAAAAAAAAAAATTCACAAATTAAAAAATTATTCTCAATCCCATTTCTTGCGGAATGTACAGTTTAAACTCCTGCACGCCTTGAGTTATGCATTAGGCATAAGCTCCATTTCAATACACAGAGAAAGACAGGCTGCCTTATCAAAAACCAAGCAGAACAATTTATGTTTTTTTCACAATTCCAATTCAAGACTGCCGCCCTGAGCTAAAGTTCTGCATCCCCCACACAGGAAGCTTGAGATGGCTTCACACATTCTTATCTTCTTGGATTGTGGCTTTTTCAGCCTCTAGTTCTGTGTGCCTGGTAGAAAAGCTCACGCCCAACACTGGCCTTTTCTGGCACATTCAGACATCACTTCTCTCAGTGACGCTGACAGTTTGGCCATGTTTTTTTATTTATTATTTTTTTTTTTTCAAATGAACTGATCCAATATTTAGAAGCAAATAGCGGCAACAGGAATGTTCACGAAAGTTTCAATACATCTCCCTGTTTTATGTCAACATTGGCTTTATGTTTTGCAATGGTAAGAATTTTAACCACTTGGCTGCTAACCACAGAATGAGCTATGTCCAAAAGACAAAAAGAAGCAGCTGGTGTGTGGGAGGAGGATGTACGAGGCACGTCCTGGCTTAACTTACCACCAAGCAGAACCTCCTAGCCTTTTGATTGGATGCACCAAGCAGACAGTGGTGTTTCATGTCTACATGCACAATCTTTTGATAGTGGCCACCAGTGGATGACTGACAGATGGGCGAGCGATGAAAACTCAGTATCCTCTTCTTGTTTATGTAATTGTTAGGGGAGCTTCTTCATTACTTCCCTATTTATCAGCCAAGAGTTAACTGGTCCACTATGAGTCCTTGTGTTTACTTTATGCTTGCTGCACCCCCCTTGAAAAAAATTATCTGACTGACATTATATGGAGAACCTGACAGAATAACTAGGTAGTGATAACCTGTAAACAAGTGTCTCTGCCGTAGTGGTTATCAACAACAAAACAATTAAGTGTAGAAAATGATAGCACGAGCACATAACAATACACAGTGATCTTGTTGAAAGTGGACTACCAAAAACAGTAGAAGCAAAGCAAAGAAGAGAATGGCACATAACATCCAGGCGCGGACAACACAAATGTCTGCAGAGACTCAAACCCTCGCCCACAACTGCAGCTGGTGCACAACGCATTCACAGGTGCCCCAACTGTAACCAGAGACAAAAACAACTACAATGAAGATGACAACAGTCTAGCCACTGGTACCAGGACCGAACTATGGGACACAACAAACTGATCACAGATCTACTATTATCAAAAGCTGATCTTGTTCTGACTTTGCTGTTTCCAACTTTCAATCACTGCACCATAATATTATCAGCATCACAGAGAATGAAATGGTCTCTCTCACAAGATCCTTCCTAGAGGGGGCCCAGGCTATACAAGCAGGTCTTTGTTCCCATCTGCAGGTGGTGAAAACCCACCATAGGTAAGGTCTCCCATGGAATGCCATCCTCAATGTTCCAGAGGTGACATCTCTTCTTTCTCTCTCCTGGCTCCTGATTTCTGTCCCGCTCTCTTCTTTTTGATGTGTAAAATATATCTTACTGCGTTTGACACAATGCAGCCGTGCTAATTTACCGTTTTACCCCAAACACACAAACAAGCACACGTTCCAGCCCTCTGTATTGTAGCCTGACAGATGCCTAGTGTAAGGGAAACAACTCACCATTTTTGGACCACTTGATCTCATGCTTGTCCAGATCCAAGAAACAACCAATCACGTCATTGATACCAAATGCCTGTGGAGGAAAGCAAACAAGAGATACATACATACAAATATAGACAATAGTCGACACTTAACTCAGCAGTGATGAACAAATACATTCATTCTGTACACCAAGCCTGCGTGGACAGCCAAATAGCATCAAACAGACCCAAACAGATTTTATCATCTTTCCAACATACAGATTTTGTCATCTATGCCATATGACATGAGAAAAACTTGCATGACAAAAACAGATCAAATGGGCATAAACAATCAACAGTAAATTGGTTGTAATTCTATTTTTATTTTTTTTTTTTGTGAAATGTTCAATTCCACATTTTCTGATAAGAGAGAAATACCTCAGACTGTCCAAACAAGATATCACCATATTTTTGATAACTACAGCTTTAAACTTCTAATGCCAAGATGCAAGTTAGAAAACGCTCAAACTAGGACCATGTGGACCACATGTATTTGTGTGGTTATGACTTGCTGTGTAAGCTCTAGATAGCTGAATTCGCTGTTTCAGTGTATGTTACATGAGGATATTTTGTCTCTTTGGTGTAATAGAAGTCACAGCACTTCCTTTTTTCTCTCACAACGAGGCTGTTTAACTCTTGGACTACTGGATTGTTTTCCATGTTTTGACGAGGCTGTTTCAAGAGGTAGAATTTTTGGCAATGTCAATATTTATTAAATTTCCAATATCTGGCTCTCTTTCACACAAACTGATCATGTTACATACAGCAGAAAAAAGGAATTGAATGTAGAATATGGATTGGATTAAAAAAATGGAAGTCTGAAACATGAAGCAGGAAAAGCACGACAACATACGAGCCAATGTCTTTGCTCTCGGTAACTTTCTGTGCTGAAGTCGAATCGATATGTCAATTTACAGCATAACAGCCAAAGAGTTAACATTCATAAACAGAGCTTGAGTGACAACTATAAAATTAGAGCTCACCTCTCCATAGGTGTCAAACTGTTTGTCGTTGGATTTTTTGCCTGTGCCTCCGAAACCATAGCCAAATTTGTCTGTGCCCAGATCCAATCTGGCCTTCTGGGTGGACCAGCCCACTCGACACAACCCTTCGTCGGTCACCGTGCCTTCAAAGTAATATTTCCCTGAGGATGAGATGGCGTAACAAAATATCAGTTTTGGCTATACAGTCACATGAGACGATAAGCAGGAACAGAACTATTCTCACACTGGTGGAAAATTATTTAAGGAATAGACTCCTTCACTGCTGAGCATATTTCCTCCCCTAGTGCCACGAGCATTTCACAAAATGGGCAGAATCACCAGTCGATTATAACGCAACTTTTAGTTGAGATCAAAACCTTTTTGCTGCTCTGTTAACATACAAACATACATCCTAATATAACTGCAGTGAGAAGCGCTGTTGATGTATGTACACCATATGTCAATAGAGTATCTGACTCCATTTATATTTGAATGTACATTATATGTTAACATAGCAGTGAAAGAGTTAAGAAACAGTATTCAACAGAAGATAACATAGAAATCCAATTAGAAAGAAGGGAAACATTTTAAACACAGCCATTCCAGGTGTTAAAGACAATAGGTTGGGGAAAAAGACAGAGCTTCCAAACACGGTCACCTGCAAATTTGAAATGGATATAACATGGAGTAAAAGGACCAGAACAATACAAAAAAAATCCCACCTTTGCCAAAGACAGCCTTGTTACTGCGAGTGCCATGCCAGGCTTGGGGGTCTCTGGACTGACATAACAAACCATCTGGGTCAATGGCTGAGGAAGATCAGATCAGGAACAGATGGAGAATCGATATGTCAATGTAGAGAAATGTATCAATTAAAATAGTCACTGCTATAATACAATAACAGCTCCTCTTTTTCAGCACTTCAGACAGTATGTCATTATGAATGATCTATTGAAGTAAAAAATAATTCTCTTGTCACATTTCTTCTTTAGTGACAATATCTGTTGGCTCTCATGCTCAGAAATGCCATGTTATCACTTGCTTTTATGCATTCGACAGATTTGTGCAATTGTGGAACAGTAACTATATTCAACACCATATTCTCCCATTATCAAGTGAGCATATGATTTTGTACCAACCTGTTTTTACTAATGTCCTAACTACTCTGAGATAACATGTAGTGTTAGTTGTCAAAAAGACTTTCAAACACATGGACAGATTATGTGTGAGTGTATATCGGAAAGCACGGCCAACAAAGTGACATCTAACTTGTATGTCGGAAAGCACAGCCAACAAAGTGGCATCTAACTTGTATGTCAGAAAGCACAGCCAACAAAGTGACATCTAACTTGTATGTCAGAAAGCACAGCCAACAAAGTGGCGTCTAACTTGTATGTCGGAAAGCACAGCCAACAAAGTGACATCTAACTTGTATGTCGGAAAGCACAGCCAACAAAGTGGCATCTAACTCAATCGCGAAATTTCTCCCACAGGACAAAATGTGCAGCAGGAGAATATGTGAGCTTAGAGACATTAGATTCATCATCAGATTCACATAAATTCCTGACAATATCATGAACATTTATCTTCTACATATTTATTCAGTGAAAAAAATCCATGAATCCACGAAAGAGAAAGAATGCACCAATTAAAAAAATTGTATGAAATTGAAAGCTTAGATTTGACAGTTTCTACAGTATGCTTGCTGATACTCATTATTTTTTCTCATCACCAGAGATGTTCAGTGAAAAAATCCTAAAACTCCTCGGTTTCCCAGCAATCTTGTGCATATTCCATATTACTGCTTAAATCATGATGACACAATTTGTGAGGCGTATAACGAAAACCCGGCATATGGTGAAAATTTTCGATATTCAGTTAGTAGTAGATTTTGAAACCCTTTATATTTTTTAACAAGATGCAGTTTGAATTTCGTAAATAGCTTCATTAGATGGTGAGATATTGCATTTTAATGACGGGGAAGTACAATACTATGAAACTGAGAAAAATGTAGTTAAAGTTTTCACGTTTATTTTTTGCCCATTTTGACATACATCTTCATACAAATATCACATATTCAACTCAAACCAAGTCAAAACAGCTGTGTAGTTATCATAAATGAACAACAGACAAAATACATGATAAATTCCTTGTTTAAAATAGTTTTTAAAGATTTCACAGTATTATACAGTTTGCTCTAGGACAAGTGTGAAAGCAATTTAGATTTGCCTGAGCACTTTAGAGATTGGATTATGTGCAGCAAATGATGTCAACTAGATCTAGAAAATTAAAAACACAAAAAGATAAGATGCATTTACGTCTCTATCGGTTTTACACAAATTTATTTTCTACCAGAAGGATCTAGATCTAGATCTAACTTCAAGTGCCTTTGACTTGACTAAAGATCTAGATCTAGATGCTTGTCGGATCCCCTCTTCATCGGACTCGCATCAGTGCTGGAGCTACTATCTCAGCTCCAGTGATCAAATCATTCTCAGGTTCCTTTAGCTGAGTCTCTCCTATTATGTCAGCAATATTGTTATTACATCTCCTGGCTTCATTTAATAGTGAGGCAGTCTCTGCTGACAATCTGGCTGTGTTGAAGCAGCCGGGCTTTCAGACCCCATTTTCCTTGTAAGCAAATACATTGGCAACTTCACAGTGTCTTGAGATTATTTATTTTAATTTATTTCGAACGAAAATAAATAATCTTCAAATGGTTAAGCAGAAAATAACATTCACTTTTTTTTTTCAATGCACAGGGGTCTAAAGGAGCAGGGTGGAAACAGGGCAGTGGTAATGGTCAGGAGAAATGGCGATAACAAGAAGGCACTGAAATCATGAGATGCTAAATGCATGCCCACTACGCCTAGTTTGTAAACTTCTAATGGAAACAAATGTGTTCATGCGAACTGTCCACTCATCAGTGGACAGCCCTGTTTATACCCTTCATTTTGGTATGCAATGCATGGGGGCTAGTGTGTAGGACAGGAGTGTGGTGACCTGGTAAAACAGGTAACGTAATCCGTTATACAACCTGGATTTTCGTGATAAATTTCCAATAAAGTAGCTTCAAAACCCTTTTCAAAAATACATTTGTATGTTGAATTTGAGGAAAACCTTCTGTGTAATGAAAAGCAAATGTTTAAGGAACACTGGCGTCAAAATCTTCATAGGCCTAACTTTCAATCTGATCTTATTTTTTTTTTTTTTCATCAATACTTGAAATGTATGCCATGACATGTGCCCGGTTTTTGCTGAAGGCCTCACATTTGTCTCTGGATGGATTTTCCCCCAAAAATGTGATTTGGCACTTTTGTTTTCTCAAGTACTGCCTTTTCTGCATGTAAAAATGGTATCAAAAAGTCGATTGGTCCATTCTAATGTATTTGATCAATGGTCATTCAATGGTAGACCTAGGATATTGTCAATCAGGATTTCGCTCCATCTGGCTGCTAAATGAGGCCGTAGATTGTCTCGATTTGATTATATATAGGCAAAGGGTGCAAAAAGCACTTGATTATCACCTAGTGACAGGGATGGACACCAGATGACCATTATGAGGCGAGAAAAACTGCTGATCATGCAAATTATCAGTGTAAACCTTCTAAAATGACTTTCCCCCCGTCTTATAAACAGCGCAATTTTGTTTTTTTCTGCAACTAACAGCTCAGTTGTTGGCTATATGTCATAGTAAAGGTCAAAACTCTCTTGGTTTGCACTCAAACATGATATGGGGATACACAGAGGCCCTCAAGAACCCCGAAATGGCTCATGTTATGATGGGGGGGTAGGAGCAAACTTTTTTTTAAAAATATGCCCAGAAAGCCAAAAAACAGCAACAAGAGACACAGAAGCATTGAGAAGAAGGCTAGTATGTAAAAAAAAGGCTGTTCTGAGGCTGAAAGCCACACAGAAAACTCTTCATGTCAATTTTTTGCTAAAAAAACACTTTATATGCGTTTTTCTCAAACCCGGTTTTTTGACACTTTTTTTCTATCTCCTTTTTAGTTTCGCAATTGATTCAAACTAAATTTGGTGCACATCATAATCACCTCAAAATCCAAAACGTTACGTATGTGCGTTAAATTCGGTCGGTAAGTTTTAGAGAAAATTGGGTTTTTAGTTTGGAAAAAAAATTTGAATTTTCGCTATATGACATTTTCAAAAATTTATAGAAAATTTTGTATTGCATGGAAATGACTAAAAATATGTAACTTTTTAGATATTATATTAAACAATATGTTCACCAAGTTTTATCAAGTTTCATTGAGATTTGGCGGAGGAAATAGATTTTGAAATCAGTCAATTTAAGGATGCTAAAATCCAAGATGGTGGCGTTGCCATGGCAAACTGTATGAAAAAGTCAATTTTTTTTCCACTGCTTTCCTCTAATTTTAACATGCTGAACTTGATGGAAAAGGTTAAAATAACCAATTTACAATAATAAAAATAAAAAAATCACCTCCAGGACATGCTCCCCACCCCCCCACCCCCCACTTAAAGCTGACACACCAGTAAGTTTCACACATTCATATGTGAGTGCGTTTCATTTAAAACTGACACACCAATATGTTTTATATTGTTATAAATGGTAAGAGGAATGCATTTTACTATTCTTTTTTTCAGTGATGATGGCTTTCAGAAGTTCTCTGTCTGCAGGTTTGATTTTCTTTTCTTATGAAATTTTTGAAAATGTTTTGTCCTAAGTATGGGGTGTTATCAGCTGGAAGTAAAAAGTAGCCCATTACAGGTGTAGCAGCCAAAGAGTTAAGACATTGACACAACTGTGTCTGCCAGCTCTCTGTCTTAAGAAAAGAAACCAAAGAAACTTCTGACAGTCTGACCATTAGAGTGATTACTTCACAGCAGTAAGTCACTTTATATCCCCCTTCCATCTGAACCACGGCATTCTTTCCCCATAGTCCATCTACCAAAGGGACAACAGTCTGGAGAACCCATCAGCAGATTAATAGTTGTCAAATAGGAAAGAGAAGTTATGAGCATTTTATTATTTTTTTTTCATACTCAGCTTTCAGTACATTTCAACATTTCAGTTCAATAATTCACATAACATTTGGGAATTTGTCTACCAGACCAGACAAGACTTGAAAAGCATTTTGTGAGTGAGTGTTGACCATTCTCTCCCAGAGAGACCAGACCAAAGTTATATCAACTGATGTTGCGTTAAAGACCTCATCATGATGGCCACTTTACAGAATTTAATACCTTTTAATATCACCGGGGATCCTTTGGGGAATTTAAAGATCAAAAGAGAAGAAAGGAGGGATGCTAAGATAAGTAAAGCTGCAAACCAACATCTGTTTGCAGCAAACAGGCATAACTATCATGGCATGGGGAAACACTGAGACAGCCTTCAGAAAGAATCTTTGTAGCCACTGAAAGGCCTATATTAAATGAAGTAATGTCTCTGCTTCTCCACATTTTACTGAAATTTGTAAGCATTCACTCTCTCTTCTTTTATCCAGAGTGTCTTCCTAATACTTATGCCACAACAGATCTGATGAACGTTGTTATCTAAAAAAAAATACTGTAACAATTCACGGACAAAGAAACAGAAATGGAGTTTGATCGGCCACAAGTTACAAAAAGCCTGTATCCAATATCATCAGGTAGGCTCAAAACTGGAATCCACAAGGAAAGCAGAAAGTGGGCTGACTGAAGCAGACTTAGTGCAAGGGTGTCAGTGCTGAAGTGAAAGTCGCTGGAATGATGTGGGCTGAGCTGCCAGAAATTGCGTGCGCTGGAGGAGTGTTGTCCGGGCCCTGTGATCCTCTAGGAATCAACAGGCATGTGGAGAAGAATGAATGGACTACAAATCAAAGATGAGACAGAAGATTACCAGTTTGATGTTGTCTAGATGAATAACCTTGTCATGAGCTTACCCAAAGCATCTCCTCTATCGTAGACATTCATCTTCCAATGACCTTTTCCTCCACCTGAAAAATAGACCAGAAAAAAAAACAATGAAACAGAATTTGACAATCACATACATGCAGTCCAGGTAAGATATTGTCGTACAGCCTATTCAGGAACACTAGTGCAGATAAAAGTGGGGAGTATACAGGGAGACAACCTGAGGCTGTACAAGAACAGCCCCAACGTGTGGCACAAGGAACAAAAAACAGCTGAGACAGCCCCGTAGGTACTGTGAGACACCCCCTTAGGTACTGTGAGACAGCTCCTAGATACTGAAAGGTCCCAATAAATCAACTAACTAATCATCTATACAGGAACTGCAGACAGATGTCTGCATGATAAAATGACTCACATCATGTCAGTGAGGGGCCTCTGTAAAATCTCTGGGGACAATTGGAACATCTGTCGCAAGGACAGGCACAAGATTTATATCGGAAACAACTTGATCTTTTCACAAAGTCCATCAAATTACCTGGGTGTTACTGGACATAACCCTAACAAGCATGAAAACAAAATGCTGGAAAGTCCAGGGGACCTACAATGACATATCATATTATTGTATTCATATCTAATTGACTTGGCCCACAGTAAACTATTACACCTGTTGAAGTCATTTCCACAGTCACTAAATAAAACATTATGAGCTTTTGTTTTCCTTGCCCCATATCTGGGACTGTTTTACCACACTAAATCTCCATCGTAAGAATATGTATGGCAATGATGTTCATTCTTCAGTGCCGGGAATAGATCAGTTAAATTTGAAACAGTAGTTTATTGTCAGATGAAGATGGAGTGACCTGTGAGAGTGGATCAGATAAGAAATGATAGTTTACGCTTTGAGTGATCAGGTGATTATGGTATCACCAAGTTTCTACACTGCATGCTGTCTGGATAAGAATTTGAATGCAAAGTATAATAATTAAGTCTTTGATCAGACCAGTTTCTGCTTGGATTAAAGACATATATGAGATGCAACAAGGTGAAATCAAGCCCTTGTCAAGCTGAGGCCACCAGAGAAATTATGTGTTTTTGAACGGTGAATTAATTTTTAACGCATTTTATTTTTCCTCACAGAACAATTCCAAGTCTAAAAATAAATTTCAGAGTCAAATTTGGTGAAATAGACTAAATAAAAGCCCAACAATTGTTAACTTAGTGGCATGGTCTAAAAAGGATTAATAAGGATTTACAAAAATCTGCCATTTTCTCACAAATTTCAGCTGCGGCAAACAGGTCACACCCATCCTCTTTAACTGCCAATATCTCAACTTCTACTTAAGGTAGAACAAAAATTTGTTCACAATCAGAAAAGGAAATAAATAATCTTCACAGTGATACCAATAAAAAAATGATTTGCTCAAAATCTGAGGTGGGCCTGGTTTCATAATGTCAAGTCTCATTTTCAGATCTCTTGCTGGACTACAGTCACTGTTTCATGTGATTCTGCAACGTTCAGGCGGACAAGTCTTACCTCCACCACCTTTTCTGGATTTGACAGCTTTGCCTTTGCCTTCCTGGATGTCCTTCAAGGTCTCATAGACTATTTGCAGTATGGGCAAGCAAAAGGCCTGTCAAACATATGTGGGTAACACAGAGTCAGTAAGGTATCATCCAGTCAATTATATGTGGGTAACACAGAGTCAGTAAGGTATCAGCCAGTCAATCATATGTGGGTAACATAGAGTCAGTAAGGTATCAGCCAGTCAATCATATGTGGGTAACACAGAGTCAGTAAGGTATCAGCCAGTCAATCATATGTGGGTAACACAGAGTCAGTAAGGTATCAGCCAATCAATCATATGTGGGTAACACAGAGTCAGTAAGGTTTCAGTCAGTCAATCATATGTGGGTAACACAGAGTCAGTAAGGTTTCAGTCAGTCAATCATATGTGGGTAACACAGAGTCAGCAAGGTTTTAGCCAGTCTTCACTGTACAGGAGACACTGTACAACATAACATCAGTGATCATAAGAGATATCAGAGTACATAGTGGATGACACATAAGATAACAAATAAGGAAAATATAGGAGAAATATAAAGACAAAGAAAAAGAAAAGTAGCAAGTATGAAAGTCAAAAGAAAGAAAGAAATTAAAGAAATAAATTAAAGAAAGAAAGAAAGAAAGAAAGAAAGAGAGAGAAAGAAAGAAAGAAAGAAAGAAAGAAAGAAAGAAATGGAGAGAAAATAAAGAGAGAAACAAAAGAAAGAATTTAAAGGACAGAGAGAAAGAAATAAAGAATGAAGGAAGGAAAAAAACAAAAAGAAAGAAAAATTAAAAAAGGAAGAAGAAAAGAAAGACAAAAAGAAGAAAGTAAGGAGGGAAGAAAGGAAGGAATATCATGCAGACCACCAGCTACTCACTCCTGTTTTTCCACTACCAGTCTCAGCAGCCTGAAACACAAGATATGTAACAGTGAGACAGCCGGCAAGGGGTGCAAGGACAAAAACACACCTGGCTACATAATTACCTCACTCTCATTCACAACATTAAGTGTTATCTGGTGCAATGTCAGTCTAATGTGATTCAAATATTCATGCCTTAACTATCTATACCAATGGATGTGGGTTTCATGACATATTTTGTTCAAAACTGCTCCAGGCCTGAGATTTAGCAAGCCAGGCTAAGCAGCCAGCCGGGCTCCTAACCTGGGAAGTTGAGGTTGCCAGAAAAT
>JBCAUA010029042.1:0-12369 GCA_038406235.1 Peronia verruculata
GTATGTATGTATGTATGTATGTATGTATGTATGTATGTATGTATGTATGTATGGATGGATGGATGGATGGATGTATGGATAGATGGATGGATGGATTGATGGATGGATGGATGGATGGATGGATGGATGGATTTGCGGATAGAAGGGTGGATGTATATATATTTATTCCTGTAATATGTACATTTACTTTCTCTCTCTCTCTCTCTCCTATATTCGCCACATCTTTATCTGCCACTCCCTCTATCAGTACCTCTTTGTCGTTCTCGTTTCTTCACTATCTTCATCCACTCTCTCCTCTTACACGCTCTGTGTCTATTCAGTGTCTCTTGCTATCAGTTTGTCTGTGTATCAGTCATTCTCATGTCCCTCTTCTCTCTTTCTCTCTCTTCGCCATGACCTCCAGAAAAATGGAATATCTCTCATGTCCATGACTCAAAAATTGCTTCATCTTCTGCGCCCTCTATCACTTCCTCGGTTTTATTTCTCTCACGCATATTCAAATTGTCAAGCCTGCCTCGAGTCTGCTGTGCATTTGCTCTTCATCTATTTCCCTCTTCTTTCTCTCATTCATCCATTCTTTCTATAATTCCCTCTTTTGTTTTCTTTCTTTCTTTCTTTCTTTCTTTTTTTTTCTTTCTTTTTTTCTTTCTTTCTTTCTTTCTTTCTTTTCTTTCTTTCTTTCATTCCTTCTTTCTTTCTTTCTTTCATTCATTCTTTCTTTCTTTCTTTCTTTTTTCTGTCTGTCTGCTTTTCTTTCTTTCTGTTTTTCTTTCATTCATTTTCCTTTCTTTCTCTTTTTTTTCTGTTCCATTCTCTTCTCTTCTTTCTTGCATTTTTCTTTCTTTCACCCATTCATAATTCTCTCGCTTTCTTTTTACATTCTCTCTCTCTCTCTCTCTTTCTCCTCCTTTGTGTGTATCCCAGTCAAGCCCTTTACAATGTCTTGGATGATTAAGTAATCTGTCTTCGTTCTGTTCTCTCCTTCATTTCTCTTTCCTCTCTTTTTCTTCTGTCTAAGACTCCATTCGTAATTGTTCTTGAAAACATTGCCCTTGGTCTCTCTTTTTCCGTTCCTTTCAGTTTCTGGAAAATGAAACCAGCACTGTGGAAAATTATGCACTTTTGTTCTGAGGACTGTCTCTGCATCTTGCCCGTTTGTTTGTTTCCTCTGCAGAGAATATATTGATGTATTCTCCATATAAATAAAATAACCTTAGTTCTGGCTGTTTTAAAGCTAAGACTATTTCTATTCATTTTGGCTTCTGGCATATAATTATGGGTTTTAGGTTTTGGATCTGACGCTTGTTCCATCACTTTCGGTAAAGCTTACGATGTAAGATTTTGTTACAGGGATTATAGAGCTAATCCTATCGCTTTAACTAGTCGGTTGCTGAGGGCTATTCCTATCTTTTAAATGCCAGTTCGATGAAAAGGCTAACCTTGTCACTTTTAGGGTATTTGGATGATGAAGTCAACTCTTTCACTTTTGGCTGCTTTGGATGAGAAGGATAATCCTGGCCTGTTAGTTGTTTGAGTAATTAAACCAACCCTTTCAATTTTAGCATTTGTTTATATTTAATGATAATACTCCTTCCTCACTGTTCTTTGTCGTCTTCTATTCTCTTTCACGTTATTCTGCTCTATGAATATAATATTGTCTGTCCCCTATCCGTATTTACTACAAAGCGAAAGTAAAACATTCTGCCATACAGCTCTGTTAAAAAAAAAAAGAAAACAGGAACACAAACTGAACAAGATTATGAGCCTTTCAGGTGTTACCATGACTTCAGTGAGTCCAGGCACATGAAAGTACGTGGAAGTACAACAAAGGGGTCAACGTTAAACTTTAATGTATGCGTCGCGTGAGTTTAATAAAGCATGGCCGGCTGCCGTTCAGTCTATGCTTTCTGTACGACCGTTTTCATCTTTCTTTGCCTCTCTTGTATCTATTGTAACTGAAATTTCAAGCACGGTTATTGACTGGCATATTCCTCTGAATTATCAAGAGTTACTGTTAGGGCTCCTGTCAGTGTTTAATAAGGAAAAATCGATATATTTTTTTTTTCTTCTGGATTTCCTTATATTACTTATATAATTAGTTGTGAAAAACTAGCACTTTGTTCTGGACTCTGCTGATTTCCACATGGTTGATTTTGGTAGATTTTTGGGCATCCATTAAGTTGGTTTACCTCTATAAGTGCCCCACCTCACATCGTCAACATGAAAAAAAAAAAAAAATTCAAAATCATGCAGCGCAATTTAGTTTCACCAAATTAATAGGATCTTATATTACCTCTATGATGATCCTCTACTTCGGCGCAGTGAAATTTGATTAACAAAACGTATTTTTATGTCCTGAAGGAAATTAAAAAAAAAAGACGACGACAACAACAACAACAACAACAACAACAACAACAACAACAACAACAACAACAACAACAACAACAACAACAACAGCAACAACAACAACAACAACAACAACATCAACAGCAAAAACAACATCAACAACAATAACTTCAGCAATGGAAGTAAAACTATGGCAACCAACGAAACAACGACAATGATGAAATGGATATAACAGTTTATCTACAAAGTTTCTGTTCCTCTGTGTGGTCGGTGGTCTGGCTTTGACTGAATGCCACACCGTCAGACAGTTGATATATAGGAAAGAGGGCAACTGTAGACTGACTTCTCTATTTTAGAAGTTCGGTCTTAGCTAACATAAATATCGATTTACTAAGGTCTAGGCAAAGATCACATTTCTTCACATTAAACCATGGTAGAGAGTTCAAGTTACTGATTATATTCTTAATTGTTCTTTTCAGAAATACGATAATAAGATTGACTATTACTATTCGTGGATTACGGCAGGAGTCCAAAAGCAATATGTATTTATGGGGTTTTAGATCTCTGCTGAAATATTTTATGTTTCATCTGTATTGCATAACAAGATATAAAATGATTTTTAAAACTTTTTTAAGAAAAAAATCTTGGGGTGGGGGGATGGATGGGGGTGGGAGGGGGAATCAATACAGTTTGTGAGCGCTATTTTTATACGTTTCCAGCTGGCAAGTTCGAAACTTTGCGCGAGCCCCATCTGTGAATGACATTGCCATGAAATTGGGAAGCTCTGTCACGTCTATCACAATTGTGACTGATTTCAATTTACTTAACAGCAGCAGTATTGGACAGAAAACTAGATCTTTCAGTAAAGTTTTGGAATTGATACATGATAAACACAGACAGACAACAGACAGACTTGTGAACTGGGTGTTTTTTGTTTTTTTTTTTTCTCTTGGATAGATGGAGTTTCTCCCGTCTTTATGTCACACATCAGTCGTTGCACAGACATAACATTTTAGAGCACTGAACCATTTGTTTCTGAATAATTTAGCAAAGGAAAAAGCGAAGCGGTAATTCGATTCTTATCGATTTTACCAGAGTAAAATCTGAAGGGCTTGAACTGTGAACATTAAACATACACCAGTAGGCGCTTTTCCAGTTATCACTGGTAACAACGTAACGTTACGTCAGTGAAAGAAGCCGCATTGTTTGCAGGCTACAAGGCATCGATCATATTTGCAACACAACGAATTCTACATGTAAGAGTCATTCAACCATTAGGACTTGTGATATGTTACAAACCATTCTGTTATAGATTTATTTTAACCCCTTATGCACCAAGAATCTCCACATTCATTTCATGTTGAAATAAGTGATATCTTTCATCGGTAAAAATCCGTGCCTTTGCAGAGTCTGTATTTAACACGCGATAGAAAGTGCAGTGACTAAAATCACGAGTTTTAACGATATCCCAAATTTCTCATGGTCATATTCCTGGCATTTTTAGAAACAACAAAAATACATGTGACGTTAGCGTGGTCAGGGTGGCAGTTGGGACAAAGGAACTTGTGGTACAAAGCAAACGAAACAGAAGGGAGAACCAGCTGAAACTGTCGGCTGTCTGTCTCTCAGAATGAGTACGATGATGATGGTTAACAATCCACACCCACCAGCGCGTGTATTATTGCACAGGCATGAGAAGTGGCAGACAAAACACAGTAGGAGCTAGGTGAGCTCTGAACCGCCTGGCCGCGCTTATCATGCATGCACAAGTCATAAAAATTTTAATGACCACTTGTGCCGCCTTTGTTCCTTGAGCACTTGCTCCAGCCACCCTTGGCATAGCCTGACAATTGGCCACAACAGAAGCCGCACTGCCGCACGCCGAATAATTCCTGCTAATGTCCTGGTTTGGGTGAATAATACAAGCTGCGTTATTTCCTATTGATTCTGGGACCAGACAAAGATGGTTCATAAACTCCCTGAAACAATGGGGGAGGAGAAACTGTGGCTTTTCCTTTACTCCCGGGAGAATAACGCATGCAAACGTATCGCAACGCTGGGGAGTGTGGGAATTTCTTATGCGTCGTTAATAGTGGGTCGATCAATAGTCGGGCAGGACTCAATACATCTAACGTTTCCGGGAGACAAAGTGTCCAGAAACACATTGGCGGTTGGAAGGGGAAAATGGAAAAAGGGAGGGGAAGGGCGCTAATCGTTGTTATTATTATGTACAGTCGATTGTCTCGATAAAACTCTGTCTGCCAGCATCTTTGAACTTGCTCAGTCTAGTCTTGGAGATCTCTTTCTCTCTTTCCCTCCGTCTCTTTCTCTGTCCCTCTTTATTTCTCTGCCCCACTCACCAGGTTACAGGCTGTCAACTCCTCTGTCAACTCTGTTGAGTCATTTGTAGCGGCTGCAACCACTAATCTCTCATTTCCACCAACATCACTCCAAATATCCCAACCTTCCTCTTTTTGTGTATGACATTGCTACAAACTCACATAAAATGTGTTCATCCGCACACGACCAAAATTCTCAAGAAGGTGCACAATCAAAACTCTTCTCAGTGTCCCCAAAACTGCGAGATTCTTTTCATCTTTTTTATTCTTTTCCATTCTTCTATCACCTACTTACTTTCCTTTGAATAAATCTATTTCTTTCTCTCTTTCTTTTTCTTCGCCATCTTTTAGTATTCTTCATCCTTTGTCCATCTCTTCATCACAGTCTCCGTTAGGTCTCTCTTTCTTTCTTCTCCTTTTCCCCAGATTTTTCTACAAACTTGATGCCCATTTCATGCTCTGAGTTCACTTCAGCCAGGCCAAAGCAAAGTCTTTAATCCTCAGTCTAACGCCGCACATTCGACATGACAGAGGCAGCGGACATCCCATAACTACAGCATCCCAATCTCCAGCAGGTCCATCCTTTATCCCACAGACCCAGTAATCATGTATAATCATAATATATCCCCCTTCAAACCATGTTATTTGGCGGGTCAGTCGCGACAACTGTGGCGTCTTCATAATGCTTAGTAGTACTGGGAAGCTCTTCCACATCAACCTCATCCATACCCGTCTCCCGATTTCATCCTTCTGCCCCAATACCACTACTCCCACCACCATCATCATCGAAATTCCACAACAAATCCATGTAAACGGCACCATTTTCTCCAAACTCTGATGTTTGAGTTCTCTTCTGTTAGCCGTGAATTATCAGTTCTCTTCATGCCTTTCTGGACGACTAAGCCTTTAATTCTAAAGTTCACATACCTCCAGACATTACATCCGAAATCTCAAGTGAATGTCGAGTCCTCTCTCTCTCTCTCTCTCTCCAGCCACACCCCTTTTTCCCATCTCGCGTTCATCTATCTCCACACCCTCCCATCCCAAACCTTCCCCCAGTACTGTTTTCAGTTATGCGCGGAGACTCATTTATTCCCATTCACCTAGTTTTCCTTATATTTATCTTAATTCTTAAAGTCTCATTATGATCTATTGGAATATCAGGCATTCTGTAATGATATAATTTCATGATTGAAAAGAAAAAAAAAAAAGAAATTTATAGCGAGATAAAACATAAGATTAGTATCCTACCATATTGTACAGTATGTTACCTGAAAGGCAAGTTAGGTATATGTCATAGTAGAATGAAGGAGTCTTTGACCACACTAGTCCTTTGCCGTTTTAAGAGTTAAAATACGTATGGAGAGAGACTACTCTCTATATACCATCTCTTTCACTCCCCCCTTTCCATCCTTCCTTCCAAGTTACCATCTCCCATCCTAATTTCCCATCACCATCTCCATTACTTAAATTCTTCCCTTGTCCTTTTCCGCTTTTCCATTCTTCTTCACATACCTCCTTCTGTCTCCCCCCTTCCCTCCCTTGCCTCCACCTCTCTATATGACAGCTGCAGATTCTTCAAGCTTTAGTCTCTTAAGGTCCTGAATATGCTTGTGATTATTACTCCTACCTTCGCTCACTTGGTTCATACTCACTTGAAGGTCTGGGTTTTTGCATTACTGGTTTATTCAGTCCCGACCTCCACTAGCTGGTCGTTGAGTTTCGTCTAGACTCTTTTATTATCAATTTATTCCCTCCCTCGTTTTCTTTTGAATTAGTCAACTATAAAACGCCATCCCTTCTTTCACTCTAGTCTCTGTTTCCTCCATCTCTTCCTTCCAAATACTTCTCTCTCGCTTTGGCTCTCGACAAAAGTGGTCTGATTATGATAATTATCAGTACAGTGCTTGGCTTTGTTGTTGATAGTGGCATTTTTATTCCTGTCTCCAGTCTAGATGTTTTGCAAAAAGGCCCAAAACCAAATTGAAACGAACAATCATTTTTCAGAAGTTAAGCCTGAAAGGCTATCTCTTCTGACTTTCCCTCCCCCACCCCCTCCTTGCCCATCAAAACATCCATCCAGCTCTTCCTCTTACAACTATTTTGCTACAATACTTGGTTTTATTGTTGATAGTAGCGGCAATGCAGTTCCTTTTTCCTCTAAGGGCGAGGGTAAGAGCTCACAAACCAACCAGAAATAATGTAATATACACTTTATGTACATCAAGCTAAACAGTCCTCCCTTTCCTCCTCAAACACTTCCTGCTCTACGTCCATTGTTATTATTACAGTACTATATACTCTTAGTATTGCCTGTCCTCATACTTCTACTTACCAATTATTGGCATTTTTACACATCGTAAGCTCAGTCCTCTGTTGCCCTATCTCCATTTTTCACATTTTGAGGAAATTGATGAGTTGTATTTAGCAACTGATTTTGTACATAGGAGATAGGACAAAATGATTTTCGGAATATACTTGTTTGGGCAAGTGATAGGTGAAATGACTACAGTATATTATGGTAGATTTACTATCCCTTTTTCACATGACAAATATATCTCCAAATCGCCCTAAATGGAGATAGGACAACAAAGAACTGAACTCGCGACATACTTCTAGAATACACCCAGCTACACAAGAGTATCAAATCTGGTTGCCCTGTCTTCCTTCGTTTTCATGGGCCATCAATACTGACTATTTTCTTACCTAATTGTAGGCTGTGACTCAAGAGAACGCAGACAGATGTTGCATAGTCCATTTTTCATATTACGTTACAACATGGACACAGAATGTAAAGCAGTTCGGTACAGACGATTTCTGTTCAAATCTAAAGCATGAATTGCGCATTTCGACCCACTCTCCCCCCTCAAGATGTCCTCGAAATTCAACCATGCCCGGTTCCACCCGGCAAGATATGGGCAAGAAATCTATCAAGCCACATTAAAGTTCTTCACTTCTCACTGAGGCCAACTTCAATTGGCTATTCCCAGGGCCCACCATGCTACAACTCACACGATCCTTTCCAGTGCTTACTACGAACTTTTCACCAAATGGCCAGAGATACGCTTGCAGGAGTACCTAGACTTAAGCCCCGCCCATCTCTTTACTCCAGAATGATCGATGACAACAGGTCTGAAGTAATCTGCAAACACCAGAAACATGATATTACATTTCCTGCCCCTGGTCCTCGCCAAGGTGTTGATTAATTTATCTCTCTTTGCTGTGTTGTCATAACAACAAGTGTCTCCACGCCTGGGGTTGATGATCCCACCTTTTGCCAAGCCCACTCCTAAGGGAATGCGGAGAACATTAATGATAAGTCATAGTGTCTGACTACTTTGTTTTCAGTCTGTCTTACGACATGGATTATAAAGTTCGCCGTTCTCCTGTTGTAACGACAACTTCGATCTACATCTCATCTTCCATTTGGAGTTAGCTTGAACAAACACTTGAGTGTAAAAATATTGATCTGTCATTTTATTTGTAATATAGTCAACACACACACACACACACACACACACACACACACACACACACACACACACACACACACACACGCACACACACACACATACACGCACAGGCACGCACGCACACACACACACACACACGCTCGCGCGCGCGCGAGCGAATTACATTAAATATTGGCCATGGCGTGCTTTGACACCTGATTTAAATCTATGGTTATGTTTGTAGAATTATGGCTTGAACACTGGGGAAAGATAAGTGACTGAAAAAACAAGAGTATAATAAAAGTTTTCGCTTGAACCGTAGAATCCTACTTTTGAATATGACATTTTTTGGAATCGTTGCACCTCCATAAGAAATGGTCATTGTAAACAACAGTCGAGTGGTCTGTGGCACAGTAACGCCCAGGTGAGTCTCCGCAATACAATCAGGAGAGCAACTTTAACGAGATGGACACAGTTAATTAATTGTAGAAAAAGTCTGTTCAACAGCAGTAGATTTTCCCCTATATTGCCGTTTACAATTTACCTTTCATGCAAGATATATAATTTCCTCTTTTGGTCCAATTAAAAAAAATAAATTAAAATAGCAATAGGACAGGTTTTGGTAACGCATCGATATGTCTGTTAACTATCAAGTTATCTGAAGATGTGTTTGTGTGTCGATATCTCACTTGTCTCGATTCTCTATCTGGTACATATGTATCATTAAGCACATTTCTGTCTTCTGGTTCTTCCTAACCACTCATATTCTCTTGGTCAATTTTCATCATAACTGTGTGACAATAATTGCTCTCCAATAATGGTAGAAATGCAGGAAATTAGTTGGCCCCTCTTTGAATGGAAACTCTTAAACAGCTCGAAAACATCCCGATCAGCTGGCTATGTGTGGAAAGTTCGCATCCTTTGAGTTGCTCATGGGCATATGCATGCTACATCATGTAACCTCAATAAACGTCTTCTCCTAAAACATTATTTTTGATATGGGCGACTCATTTCTGGCCAGGGTAACTGATGTCTAGAACTGAGCAGTTGTTTCAGCTCGATTCTCAAGCGTATCTTTCTCGCTAAGTTCACTTTTGTCTTTTGCTCTACACAGTATACCGATGTATTAATAGTAAATTATAGACATAGATCTAATGGTATTTTGAAAAAAAAAAAAAGCATTTAAATGCATGTGAAAATTCTGATGGTTAGATAATGATGGTTATTCGTTAGATGTATGTGATGTGATTCGACTCACTTGGTTGTATTCGGCATTCAGATATGATAAAAATTCTTTCTGTGATCGCACCATACACATTTTCTTCATTGGCGACACAATCTGAAAGGCTCATTATGAAAGTCTGTGTTCTACAGCTGACAAGGCTCACTGCCATGTAACAGGGATTAGAACATAGACACAACCCACACTCATAAACATGCACACATGCGCGCACACACAAACACACACAGAGTGAGAGAGAGAGAGAGAGAGAAAGAGCGAGAGAGAGAGAGAGAGAGAGAGAGAGAGAGATCCACAGAGAAATGGTCCAAAACGCAGTCGAGCTTTTATTTTGAAAAGTTATATATACTGACGGACTTTAAAAACACAACGCTTGAAAATGATTCTAATGATGGACTTTATAAACGCAATAAATTGAATCTTTTTCAAGTGTTGCGTTTTTAAAGTCCTTAAGTATATTTATTATGTCGTGATTATTGTTCTCTTTTTAATTATAACCCCTCATATTAAAGCAAATTCCTAGTGTTTGAGATAATTCACTTCTAATCTAGTTAAGCCCAGCCGCTCCTTATTTTAACTTCACTTCATCATCCCATCACAATGGAGAGGGCTTATAGGTTATAGGGCATACAAAATAAAATTCAACAGGAGACTGACTATCATCATAAAGCAAATTTGCCAACATCATTTTTAATTACAGTGGCTGATTGTATTTATAAGACAGGAGAGCCAGTCATAATATAGTTTTTTGTCTCAGGAGAACTTTGATTTGCCATCTTTGGTGTTAGGACTTTTAGGACTTTGCTTCGTTGCACGCTCTTAAATGTGCCGTTTAAAAATTTTGTGGCAGGAAATAAATGGCAGCCTGACTTTCAAAGACGATCCATGGATTCTCTTACTCTGATTTCTTGAAAGTCGGTTGTTGGTGATTAAACAAATTTTCACCTCGTCTTGATTATCATATCTGTCTTATTCATTCATTTCTGTACTTACGTACGACGAAGTTCAAATGGCAGACTGGAATTGCTTAGAGTATACTGTTACACCCATTTCAGAAAGCCGTGAAAATATATTTCAACTTAATATTACAATTTTCTTGATTTTGGAGTAATACTCTTCCAAATTTCTCCTTGCTGTCAATTTAGTCTGGCCTGACTAACCAATCCAGACCTGAATACTTTCATTGCGTTCCTCTTTATTTAGAAGTATTTAATTAGATCTATATAATGTTATAAGCAATTGTTGAAGTTTGTTAAAGTAACGGTTGAAACATTTTATGAAGTGATATACGATAGCCTTCTCTTGGGTGAAATAATTTGTTCCTGCCTAAAAAGAATGGATGCGATTTAATTAAAGAGGATGTGGGGAATAGTTATGATAGGGATTATAGAGATGATTAAATGCAAACCGTGACATACTGAAGAGTTAGTGTGTCCCAGGCTCTTTGAAAGCACGACCAGAAGCAGTCCACCATCCGGCTATAATATCAGTGGCACCGATCGCCATGACAACCAACCTACACTCGAGGGGCATAAGGTAATTTTCACTTCAATAATGGGTGGCCTGTCACAGTGCATAGCTGTCACATCAGTTCGCATGATGTTAATGCCTTCTGCAAGCATAGAAATAAAAGCCAATCAGAGTCTTTCTTCTTAAGGGGAGGAGGGTGGGTTCTGAAATCGGGGTTTTATTCAAAATATTCGATTTTGGGTTGTTTTCTTTTAGAAGTTCTGCCTTTTATGAATATTAAAATGGTATAAAAAGTTGATATGTTCATTCTAGGGTATGGGGAGGATGGTCAAGCAAAGGTTAACCGGTCCCTCTGCCATCCAGGCTCTGGCCCATTCGGGGCTAGATCATCAGTATTTCGCGATCTACGAGCAAATGACGCACAAACACTTGATTATGATCTCCTTCACTGATATCGGGAGCCTCAATGTCAGGAGTGGACACTGTCTGACCATCTGAGGCGCTGAGCTACCAACAAACACCTGCGAAAGCTTTCGCCTGGGCCTCTAAAATAGACTTCCCATGGCAGAATGACAGTGGAGTAGGCCCTGCCTCTGCTGTTTCAGAGTACTGGGCTTTCTGCCTCAATAAGAGTCAAGACATTCTTGGTTTTGACCGACGAAGGCATGGCAGCTGTATAGGCCTCCCTGGATCCTGAAATGACTCTTTTGCTGACGGCCAAGGAATGAAAATGGAGGAAATATGTGGGTGGGGGGACAGCAAAGGCAAGATAAGACACAGAAGTCACGGAAATAACTTTAGTATGTGAAACAAACATGTATGGTGATTGAAAGCTCGATCTAAAGCTTTTAATGGCTGTTTCGCTAAGAAAAATAAATAAATAAATAAATAAATAATTAAATAAAATAAATAAAATAAATAAATAAGTGCGTTTTCGCCAATCTTTGGCATTTTATGTCCTGGTTCATGTAAGTGTTCCGGAGATGCTTGGGCTTTGCTAGGTCCTACAAGACGGACAACCAACAAAGGAGACGCCACTACACAAGATAAAATAATCGATCGGTTTTTTATTACTTCTGGAGCAATTGCCACGACACTTGGCATAAATGTCTTTAAAAAAAAAAAAAAATGGTCAGAAGGGATTTTTGATAACATTGTTAATTCTTGGCAAAACTGGTATTTTGGGGTAAAATTTTCGGGAGGTCCTTGTCCTATTTTTGCAAACTTAATGTTAAAAATTTGTTTAAAACGTAAGCTAATTATAAAAAATCTGGTCTCACCCTTTTTAGATACTGAACAGAAAAGTATGTACGCAAAATTTCAGGTGAATGATTTGAAAACTGTAGACTCATATTTATGTATATTTTTTGTGTGTGTTGCTCTCCTCTACTTTGACCATGCCGAATTTGATGTCTTTTTCACACACTCTCTCTCTCTCTCTCTCTCTCTAGATAGATAGATAGATAGATAGATAGATAGATAGATAGATAGATAGATAGATAGATAGATAGATAGATAGATA
>JBCAUA010029053.1:0-12369 GCA_038406235.1 Peronia verruculata
CCCTTATCCGAGAAGGCTAGACGTCGGGCTTCCCTACCCACAGGAAGCCAGGGGACCGTTGAGTCAGTGAAAAAATGAGGGTTTCGATCTTCGTGTCCTGTCATCCCCCGATGCAGAATCCGCGTTTCGATACCGGCACTGTTTTCTCCATGAGCAGACGCCATACCCATTGAGCCACTGCGTCCCCCATGGTGTAGTCTCTGCTGCCTTCATTATAGTATACCTTTCCTCTAGTACCCTAAGGAACCAGGAAAAAAAAAAATAATAAAATGAAGTGAGATGTCCCTTCTCGTGTTTGTCTCGTTTTATCCGCGGCTGAGTTTGTGTGTGGGTGTGAGTGTGTGTGTGTATGTGTTTTCTTTACCGATTCAGAGTGGTGCAATTTCATAAAATAGATATAGAATAAACAAACAGAAGTTGAATTTTATTCGCTGTTCCACATGGCAATGTCCTTGAGTCTGTCTGTTCATGAAACGAAATACTGAAATATGGTCATTCTTCTTCCTATCAGATGCTGCTCGTCAAGTTACCACTCCATTCCAGCGTTCTCTGGTTCTCACCTCTTCTTCCCATTCTTCAGCTTAATTCAGTACAATCTTAATCTGTCCTTTCTTGCATACTACAAGCCCTCGTGCCTTCTTCAATGACTTATTTTCATTACCCTGAAAAGAACTAAGGGGAAGAAGTTGTGGCCTTCCTAATCCATAACCCTTATATTGTAATCTCACACCCACGTCAGCTTGTCTTAAATGGCACACCGTCCTCCCCTCCTTTCGCCAAATCAATCCTTCTTCGAAATGTGCAAACTCCAGTTACTATGATTTCCTTTAAGTCCTGCTCCGACCCTTACGCTGTATGTTTTCAAAAAGTTGTCTGGTCAGTGTTCTCGTAGTTTCAAAAAAAGCCGATTCTGAAGAGTTTGTGCAAGAACGCGTTCAAGCATTTCATTGTCCTGCCCCGAATTTGATGGAAAGTGGACAGGCCAAAAAGGAGATTGACACTATTCCTGTCGGTGTCTGCCTGTGGTCCGAGTCCTCCCTCTCAGTCCTGTAATGACAGGAAGTGGTAAACAGTCATGAACGTTGGGGGCTCAGGCACCGAGAAGGAGAGCCGGCGTGGGAGGAGGTAGGATTTATGGCCCCTGAACATGCGCCCACGCAGGAGATGGGACAATGGTTCTTAACTTAACCTCTTTCCGGTAGCCTGCACCTCGCAGCTCCTGGTGGTTTCTCTAAACGAATTCGTTATCGTTCAATATATCTATTAGGTATCATGCTGGCACTTTCTCGGTGTCTAATTCTAGACTGTTCTGACCATCTGAGGATTAGAGTAAAAGTGAGAAAGAGACAAACAAAAACAGGAAAGAGAGATAAAAGACGGAAGAAAGAACTGGGTAAGAAATAGAGAAAACAAAAGAGCATTTAAAGACAGAGAAAACTCGGAAAAGAACGTGTGAGAGTGAGGGAGTGGAAGAAAATGTGAAAACACGAAAGAGAAACACAAGAGGGAAAAAGAAAAGAGTGAGTGTCGCTGAGAGTGAGTGATACAACGAGAAAGGGAGACAGATGAGATACAAAAAGGACAGGGAAAAGGAGACTCACACATGTATATTCGCATTGAGAAAGCGTGGGAGAGATATTGAGAGAGTGCTTTGCTTTTCACCCAGAGGGTAGGAAGAACTCTTTATTTGAGGATCCTTCCTAAGACACGGCTATAGTGGGTGTGATTAAAAAACAGCTCTGCTTGTCATGGAGAGCTTGAGAGAATTCTGTCCTGACATGTCTGTACGACGAAATAGGGATCTCTTCCTAATACAGCTGTAGATCCAGACTTAGTGTTCCAGATTCGGTCTAGCACGAGTTTTGCCGGTTGCTGGTTGGTTGGATGAGTGGGTGGGTGGATGAGTGGGTGGATGGATGAATGGATGGATGGGTAGAAGAATGGGTGGATGGATGGATGGATGGATGGATGAATGGACGGACGGATGGATGGATGGATGGATGGATGGATGGATGGATGGAAGGACGGACAGACAGACAGACAAACAGACGGATGGATGGCCGGACCGATGTTGGGATGGATAGATGGATAGAAAGAGATTAACTAAAAATAAAACGACTTGTTCTGGACCGTGTACACAACACAGAGCATAGAGACAAACTCGAAGTAGATGCACTGGATTCGGTACAATATTTATTTGGCAGACTTACAACTGCTACACGAGGATCTCTGGTGTCTCTACAAACGATGACATGGTAAAACTAGACACCATAAGGTATGTGTAACAACTTTTCAAATCATCAGATTGAACAATTAGAGGTGGAATTATTGAATACAAAATTGCTCAAGAAAATGTAGGAACACATAGGAGGGAAATTTTCCATGACTAGATATACATAATTATAAATCCTCTCAGAACAGAGCAGTTGATGTTTTCACTGAATGATTTAAAGTATTTAACTGTGGAAAACATGACGTACAGATCAATTTTAAAAAATCACTGGTTTTGTTGAAGATGTCTAGAGCAAACAAATAATAATAATAATGATAAAAGAGTAAGTCAAGAGAATAGATACAAATAAATACCAAAAAACTCTGGTGTAAAAAAGGTGGAACAGAAAGAAAGAAACTAAGTGATACTCTTTCCAATCCTGAGACGAATTTACCAAAAAAATAATAATGGTCACAGTAACAAATTACTAACACGTGCACAGGCATAGAAGTATGGTCGACAACAAATGACAGATGTTATTTCACCATCAACTTGCAAACATTGATCCAGTGATCGAGTATTTTCATACCAAGATAATTTCTGGCAAAAGGAGAAAAAGCTGTCATGGGCAGCCTGCTGGCATAGCCACTACTATTATAACAAAACTGTGACTGTCCTGAAGTAAAATGAACAGTTATTTGCAAACAATAAGAACTATCCCACCCTGAATTTCTTATCATATTTGCATGAGTGAACTAATCATGAACACTGCAGAGATTACTTTCTGCCTTCATAATACACATATCAAGCTGTGAGAATGTCCCTCGACACTGCTTTGTTTTAATGCTATTTACCATATTTTTATCTGCTTGTAAAAGTGAATACATTATACACATATATAATAAACTTTTTACACATATAAAATAAACTATCTCTCATCTATAAGTGAAACTTTCTTTTTAAAGACAAGGAAAGTTTATTTTATCTCACTTATTCTTACAACAGAATCAAAATGCTCCACCCAAAATAAGAAAGTACCATACAGAAACTGCTTCTGATATCCTTGAAAAGGAAATCAGTTTTTGCGGTAAAGTCTCAGTAAGGCTGTAAATGATATACCATTAACACAGAATCAGTGATCGTACAGTATAAGCATTGAAAAGACAAGGGGGATGGGTGGAGAGGGGTAAATTTAGGAGAGGTATGATTCAATGGGTTCCGTGAGAGCAGGGCGGACCATAGTAATGTAATGTACATCATCTTACACTTGGTCAGCCATGTAGTCAAGACCATGACAGGGAAGAGTAACACAAAAGCTACCATACCATTTCCTATTCCTGACAGTGGTCAGACTGATAGAACCCTCATCTCTTACATGGATCCCAGGGTTTCATTGGACAAAGGAAAAAGAAAAAGGAGATGAAAAGAAGAAAAAATAAAACAAATAAGATTTTTTTTCTTAAAGTATGTTTCATCCTAAATACCAAAAAATAAAAAGCACATAGTTTTGAACATGAACAAATTGATCTACTGTTGTGTTTTCATATCACAATAACTCCTTAGGATTCTTAGACAAATTCAGATCCCAGAAAGGGAGTAATAATTATTCAGATACAAAAAGTTCCGAATATTAGTTGCTGGTATTTTGTCCATTTTTAACTTGCAGAATCAAATTACTATTGTTCAGCTTGCTCAATCTGTATGTTATCCTTTAATACCACCGCTAAAATTTGATGATATGTATGAAAATGAAAGAATCAAGCTTAGAATATATGCCATCATCTTCAAGGCAAGATAGAACTGTGCACTTTTTCCTTTTTCTGGGCCCTACTTTTACAAAACATAAAAGTATAGACCAATCAAAATTCATATGCGACACTGAATATTCACAAGAGAATCTGAAAAACATCCGTGTTCTAACTCAATAGCTATAAATCTTACAAAAGGCTACCACCTAATTTGTGGTCACTTCAAATACTCATATCTAATTCCCCTCTGTGTCTGGATGCTTTACTTGTGAACGTCTCCTTTCTTTGACTTGACTGACATTTAAAAAAACTATTGTTTCTGAGGCTGTCATGAACAAACAGGTCTGCAGAACAAATCAGCATCTGATCACAGAAACCTGGCATGAAATAGATAACAGATGCTCAACATGGGTGTATAACTGGATAAATAATCATAAAACAACAAAAAATTGATGCTTCCTTTGTCATGTTATGAGCAAGCCTTAAATGATATGAAAAACGCAATATTTTAAAAAATTTCAATAATCAATATAAATCTCAAGATATAATGAAATGAAAACGACTTCAAACAATGAATTTTCTTCAAACAAGAGTTTGTTCATAAAATTATGTTTGCACATATGACTTTAGCTTGGTAAGATGAATTAAACCTGTGCATTGTACATAAACCATGAACTGAGTAGACTTTTTTTAGCACACTGAAGACAAATCTGGTGAAAAAAAGGAATTACACATGTACTTCCACAACACTAATTGTTTTGCTGTAAAGAATTGCATTAAAAATTGGTAACATAAGATGACTGTCATCTCATAGTTTGTAAGTGCAAATAAATACACGTGTTGGTGAAATCAGCATTTGAGCAAAAATAGCAAAATAATTATACTGAAAACAGCTGTCATCATAAATCATGTGTGCATCCAACATACGAAGGAAGTGACAAATTTTAAAATATGAGGTAAGTGGAGTTTCTAAACAAAGAATCACGATAAGTGCTTATTTTCTCTACTTTGTGGAATATCTTAAATACTATCTGAAATATGACACCTTTGCGTGAAAAAACTTATAACCCATTACTTCCATTGAGCAATTTACAGACTTTTGTGGTTTCATCTGGGAAATAACTTTGCAAGTGTGAGCTGTCCTTGAGGATTCACAGACTGCGAGATATGTGCAAAAATCTGAACCATGCATGAACAGGTCAAACTGTTAACATTCAGAGTAATATACAAATGAATGGTGAAAAGTTTTAAATATGTAGGAATGAGCTGAAAGGCATTTGTCAAGTTGACCTTAGATATAAATTTCAGCAACCTGAGATTATCCAAAATCACCAAACAAGTCACACCAGAATTACAAAATGCTATGAAATGAACAAGGATGGAAGTACCATCAGGAAAAGATTTTTCAAAATAATTCATCCATAATCAAGATAAACTGTTTGCAGGGTCCTAAAAAAAAAGGTGATGGAAATATAACATAGGAAGTACTTAAGCTCAGATGGAGATGATGATGCTAGTCCTTGCAAATAAACTAAGTACTGGTGACAGGAAACAGGATCAGGGACTTTGTTCATGTGTGTATTCAATATACTGCTGACTTCACTTGTATTTGACAGGATATTTACATTCCAGGATTCTGAGTCCCTGTGAATAAGGTATTATTGGGCTGTTTGCTGGCAAGGAACAGAAATTCCAAAATGACACTCAGCGTATAGAGAGAAGCAGTTTTAGTACAATAAGTTCAAAAATTTCAGAGAATGATATGAAGATTTCCTGACTAGCCAAAACTACTAAGTCACTTCAACAACCAAACAAATCTGATAAATTAGGACTCACCAAATACTAATGTAATAAAATAACATTAAGAACCAAATTTAGGAACAAAAAAAAAAAACAAAACCAAGTTATTAGCAAAACTGGTACCTGAAACATCTGTGTCTTAGTCATATCTTTCACTCCAAAGCTTCTGCACCACAATACAGATTAACAGTTTCAAGATCAACACAAACGAAGAACAAACGCTATGAAATATCCATTTTATGGGCAGATCAATCCAGAATAGGAAAACTACATGCCACGAAGATTAACCACATAATTTAGCACACTGTAATAAATAGCATCATAAATTAGCATACAAAAAATGAGCTTGAAACTGCACTGATGTTCATCATAGCTGTTTGATGCATATGTCTATAACCATTGATTAATAAACACTGCTAGGAAGCATCTTATAGTGATGAAGACTCCTATCTTAAAAACTATATTTTACATGGATGGAGATAAGTCCTGCATGGGAAGATAATTACCTATAAATGAAGGGAAGATGTTTACAAAAATTCTACTTTCACTACGAAGACGGATTACTCATGAGAGAACTGCCATGAGACAACAATGGAAACTGAAGTGATGAATAAAGATTGTTCAAGGCCCTTCACTGTGAAAAAGGTTCAGACTGATCTTGAAAAAGTTATTGCTGTTATTCCATTTTAGTGGAATTCTTCTGGGAAGCCATAACAAACAAACGGAAGTATATTTATAATAAACTTCATACTGTTACTAATTACAGCATTCACAACCAAGCTGCAAACGAGAAGGATATCATTTTGCATTGCAGAAAATACAATATTAAAGATACATGCAAGGCATGTTTTGCGTATTGTTCACGTCACTTTTAAATTATTTGTGGCAAACAAAATATGACATTTATGAATGCAAAAGCATGTGAATTCTTTAATATCCCTGTCACGCATGCCAGGAATTAGATCTTGAATTAGACTACCGTTCAACTCACTCTCAGACAATGTTTACTGCACCATTTCATGATAACTAATCCTTCATCCATTACCTTGACATCTCATTCAGTGACCTATCCATTTGCCCCTTTTCATATCCTGAGATATGCTTATTTCACACACACACACATATACTATACTACATGTATCTAAATACAGACATGCTATTGAAATAATAGGTCATGATAGATGCTTAGCCACATACATTGTATGCACATAAAAGAATATATATACACACATTAAATTGCTAGCTATTTTAACTTCTAGCCCATCCAGGAAACATTCTCAGAACCAATCCCAAGTGATGTCCCTTCTGATCGAGTCACACTCTGCTGCAACACTAGGAGAGAATCACTTTGCTATACTACATGAATGAAGTTGGGCTGGTGGAAAATTTATTCAATAGTATAACAGATAAATGGTCATGCACAGTGCTCCTGTGGTGATAGAAACATGCACCATTTGGTTCTCAATGAGAATTGTCCCATGATAGTGCTACTCACAGCTTGCTTCGTTGTGAAACATTCTAAGATGTCAACAATACGTCGCCCCAGAATTATATTGACCTAACTATAACCCAAAACTGTTCTAGTTAAAACAAGTTAATTCTGGGGTGACAAATGATAAAAAAAAGGGTCATTATTGTGTTCCTTATTGATTAGATTGATGGACAGAATGAGGGGATGGATAGAACTACCTTATATGCATTGTGATTGCCCTGCTGGTCATGATCCGACTTCAACTTTCAGATGATCTAGTCTGTGGCCATGCTGACATCAAAAGTAAATCCAGTCTCTCATTTACTTTGCAAGGATACAAAAAAGAAAAAAAAAAAGAAAAGAAAAAACGTAGACTGGTCAGTATCTCATGGCAAATCTTCACCATCATAACACATACTGTTCATTTCTATTGTTCATTAAGATCATTCATTAAATCAAGACCATACTATAGAGCAAAATACATACTAGGTACATCATCAAAGTAACTGTCATGTAGGATCTTAGTTGCTTTTTCTTTTCTATTTAAAAACCAAACCACAAGAGGATCCACAAATGAAACACTTTCTCTGCAGATGACATAGAAATACAGATCACTTCACCAGGGTAGGCCTATCATTTCTGACAAAAAAAACAAAAAAAACTGAATCATCAAAATTAACCAAAATAATCAAAAGCATAAACACCCAAAATTCATCTTTGCCAATGATATAATGACCCAAGTAAACATGTGCTTCATCTCTCTGACAATAATCACCTAACAGTTGTGGAATAACAAGTCAACACACACTGTGTAGATGTGTAAGTGTGTAGATGTGTAAGTACATGTCTCCCATTCTGTGCCTGAGCTGAGTATAACAAGAGAAAAACAAAAAATTTATTGAAAGTGATTTCGAAATGGCTAAATCCTTGGCTGCCTCAAACCAAGACTACCAATGAGATATTACAGTAATCAGTCCAAAATTCCTACATCTGACTACCATTATCATAACTCTAACCCTGAGAAAACAAAAAAGTTCTGATAAATAAGAACGTTTCAGTTTTCCTGTGATAAAGGCCCTTACTTTCAATATAAAGGAGATAATAATAAATGCAGGAACCCTGGCAGAGAAACTACTAACCTGAAGTTTTAGGTTTATTTAATACAGCAAATCCACAGTACACATGTTTTCAAACAGCAACACCACATACCCTGCATAATTACATTTATGTGAAATACGATTCTTACTCCCAGGTCAGTTTAGAAGAAAAGAATACCCATTTATTGTAAGTAAGGATAATTAAGTCTCAATGACTTCAGTTTTAGATTTAATCAATAACCAAAACCACCGGAAACAAATGTTTGGGAAGAACAATTTTACACACACTGCAGAGACTATTTCATGTACATGAGGTACATTCTGCACATGAGACTGATACAGAGTGGGAAAAAAAAAAAAGAAATTCATTGAAGGTTATAATGAAATAGCTAACCAAATCCAACAAATTAAGGTAGATCTACTAGTGTTAACAAATACAACACGTGTTTTCGAATAGTAAATCACACATAGTAAATAGTGTATGTTTTTATATGTACATCTGGTACATTTTCTACATAAGCTTGGTATAGAGGAATAGGTAAGGAACAAATTCATCGGGAATAAAGTTAAACAAGGAAAGATTATGAAATATCACTGTGGTCATGTCACTTTATCAGGTGTTCATTACTGGTCAACTCTTGAAGGCTCCAGCCTGGCTGGCCTTCACAATGAAGTCTTTGATGACCATCTCATCCAGTTTGCTGAAGGCTTCTGACTGGGTGACCTCTGTCATGTGATTGAGGGCAAAGCGGAAACAGAAATCTTCCAGTTGCTGGGGAAGGAAAACAGGAAACAAAAGTTTAAAAAAAAGAAATTAAGTGTAACAAAATAACCATACAAAATACTGAATGGCTGCAGCTCTCACAGTTGCAAACTGAACATACTGGATGGTGATAATTGAAAAAAAATCAGACTATATGTAATGTTGTGTCAGCAGGCATTGAAACATGACATAGAGCAAATCCTTTGAGATGACTGGTTTTCAGTACAACCTCACACATCAGCATTATCTCCAACAAACATGGTCTGCAAACTCCATATATACAACCCAGTGATAAGGTTTCCAGAACGCTGCTCCAATAGGTTTTTCAGAAGGATTCCATATAATAGTTTTCAATTTGGTTTTCAACTATGTGGTTTTCAGTGCATGATGATTTCCTGATGATTCACTATTTCAAGTTATAAAACATTTTCTTTGAAAGAGAATATATACCTATGCATTGGATTTTTTTTTTTTTTTTTGTCCATTTGTTTCCTCATTCTGGACCTAGCTTCTCATTTCAGCATAACTCCTATGAAATAATTCTATATGCAGATGACAACATAGATGGCAACATTTCTTTCTTACATTCCTGGAACAATGTACATGAGCTGTTTTTTCTGTTTCTATTTGTCTCTTACCCCTGCCTCATGCATTCTCAAACCATATAAAGACTGCTATAAACAGATGTAATTCTAGCTCAGAATCAAAAGTGGTACCATTTTATCAAACCAAAGCTGGACAAATCTTCAGCTCCATTGAAAATGGCAAGAGTTACTTGAGAAATTACTTTCACCCATCAATGATATTGGCTCCTTGTGGCCAAGCTGGCAAGCTAACAATGGCCCAATCAGGTGGTGGGTGCCAAGGGACTAGCCAGGACTCAGAACTGGGGCATGGCCAGAAATGTATAGCAAGGTGATTATTTGGGCCAAACACAAGTACCAATTCCAGTTTATGTGTGAAAGACTAGAGAATAGAAACAGGAATGTTTTATGTAGTTTATTTGATATGATTTAGCGTATTGTTGCAGTGACTGCTCTGTGCAGTAACTGATTATATCATGCTTTCTAGTAAGTTTGTTCAATATTTTTCTCTCCTGGGATTAATAGACACTCTAGAGAATGTTCTGCTACATGTCTCTGCCCCTAATGAACTTCCAAAACATTGTCATTAACAGTAAATTAATTGCCTCATCATACACCACTACCGCAAGAAAAAAACACTCTAGAGAATGTTCTGCTAAATGTCTCTGCCCCTAATGAACTTCAAGACATTGTCATTAACAGTAAATGAATTGCCTCATCATACACCACTACAACAAGAAAAAAAAAACTTATATATTAAGTTATTGTTCTGTGACTAACTTGGTTCTCAATATTTCTATACATACATATATAGAGTAGAGATAAAAACAGGTGTATGAGAAAAAGAATTAAATGCAGACAGCAAGGCACAAAGAAAGAAAGAAAGAAAGAAAGAAAGAAAGAAAGAAAGAAAGACTGGAAATAAAAGATAATGCTGGAGAGAGAGACAAAACACATGAGAAAAAAGAAAAGAGACAGTGAGTGAGTGAACAAGGGGGAAAGAATAGAATGAAACAAAAAAAAATGGGCTTTACAGATCACAACTGCATTCGGCTGATGTGAGTAAAATGTCAGTTAAATTGTGGGAGAAACCTATATGTGATCTGAAACCATGAATAAAATGCTGTGAGTAAAACAGCATATGAGGCACGGCACAATGACATCAGGCACTCGCCAAACAGAGGTGACCAGAGAAATCACGTGTTCCTCAACAATGAACAAATTTTTCAAACAATTTTCTTTTTCTTCACAGAACCCTTCTCTATCAATCTAGAGATTAAATGAATTTCAGAGAGATTCAGCTGCAACAACAGATCAATCCCATCGTCTTTAATTGCCAATATCTCGCCTTCTATCTTAATTAACAATTTTTTTTTTTTCCACACACAGAAACGGAAACGAATAATCTTCACAATGACACTGTACCAATAACTCTATAATATGCTCAAAATTTGACGAGAGACTGATTTCATTGTGTCGTACCTGTAATGATACATAAAGACAGCAATCATGAAATAAAAGTAATATAAAGAACAAAGGACCCACTCCAAATCGAAGGAAAGTGAAACGGTAGAGAAGAACCTAGGGAGCAAAGAAAAATATCCCGAAGAAAACACAGTTCTTGGTGTTCTAAGAAAAGAATGACAGATTAGTTTAATTCATTAAAGTGCATGAATGAACGAATGAATGAATGAATGAATAGCGCCCACCCCAAGACTGGCAGATTTCCTGTGACCAGGAATAAAAGAACCGAATTAATGATAACACATTCTGAGAATTTTTCAATCTGTACGTTGTTTTTAGCATTTTTGAGAAGAAAACTGAAGCTAAATATAGAACATAATGAAGCATAGGGGAAGTAAAAATTATTACATTTCCGGAGATTTTGCAACGAAACAAAAATAACAATAGCAAATTGGAGCGCAGAATTTCATAATATATGTCCAATTTCTTCTCTCTTTTTGTGTTCCGTAATCATGTCTAATGGTTTACACATGTCTTACTCCGAATGTAAACTTCTGAATACAACACTGGAATAGCCGGAGCAGAACCTGACAGCAAGAAGAGAAAGGAGGAAAGACAGAGATAGGGATAGATGGAGAAATAGGCAGACGGACAGATGAAAAATAGACAGAACAAAAGACAGATACGATAATACATGAAAGATAGAGAGAGAAACATAGAGAAAGAGAAAAGAATAGATGAGAGAGAGACAAAAAGAAAGAGAAGAACGTAACGAAGTTGTTGTTGTTATTGCCTTTAATGTTGTAGTTATTGTCTTTAATGTTGTTGTTTGCTTTTTTCAGCCACAACCTATTTCCGGTGATGATCAACGTTCTATAGATCAGATTGTATCTTTCGGCAGCTATCGTATTCGATCACGACCTCCCTGTACGTTCCTTCACTTTTTATTTATTAGGGGTTAGAGATTAGGGTTTAGGGTTAGGGTTAGGGTTTAAGGTTAGGGTTAAGGGTTAGGGTTAGGGTTTAGGGTTAGTGGTTAGGGGTTAGGGTTAGTGGTTAGGGTTTAGGGTTAGGGGTTAGGGGTTTGGGTTAAGGGTTAGGGTTAGGGGTTAAGCGTTAAGGGTTAGGGTGAGGGGTTAAGGGTTAGGGTTAGGGTTAGGGTAGGGTTAGGGTTAGGGTTAGGGTTGGGGGTTAGAGTCAGGATTAAGATTATAGTTTGGGGCTAGGGTT
>JBCAUA010029064.1:0-12369 GCA_038406235.1 Peronia verruculata
CTGTTTTAATAATGAATAATTAGACAAGTTAGAATAGATTTTACATTTTGTATGATTGTGCAATTCATACTTCCATATTTACACATGCAACATTCAACAAGTTTAAATCCTAACCTACTTCATTTGATATATCTAGCACATTGCCTGCAGCCATTGAACCTCACAGAACAAATACCACATCAAAACATTACTGCGCAAAATATATTTGTGCATATATTAATCATTACATAAGATTTCATTAGAAATGAGCACACAGTATAAAGATCAACCTCCTTGGTAAGATTCAAAAGGAAATGACATGGCAGGAGTAGACAAAAAGAGGTGCAAGGCCTTATAATCAAATTCTCCTTTCACAGTATAATTATTCCCAAATTCAGAATGGTCTTAACAGCTGCTTATGCACATACAAATGGAAGGAAATGCCCTCCTTGACCAACACATAAGCCTTTCATCACTTCTGAGTGTAAAATAATGAGTCACAATTCCACCTGTGGTTCACATGACCATCAAAGTTCAGTAACATTACACTGATTTCTTTTCAGTGTTAATGCTCTACCTTGTCAACAAATTTTGTTACATGAATAACCAAGTTGAAACATATAAATTCCAGCATTTTACCCCTGAAAAAGTAGGCCTACAACCAAAATAGATTAAATGGAGCTACACTGCATGAAACTGGAAACTGTTAATTTACAATGAGTTCTAAGTATTTAAATGGATAACTCCTGGCAGGTAGAGATTTAAGTCAACATGAATGTGATGAAATTCACAAAAGTTGTAGTAGACATTAACTGACCTCTGACTTTTTGGGCATTGGATTGCCAAGATCACAAACCACTTTCTTTGGGTCTGCCTCCAGTGTACCACAGCTAACTGGTACCACTGATCTCTGGTTTGTGATAGTGTCATATTGTACCCCTGGTGGCAGATCAATCCATAGTTTGGTATTGTATGAGTCCTCTTGAGTATTGGCAACACTGATTAAGATCTCAAGGGGAGCTGTGCTGCCAATGATATGAGCTGCAGAGATTCTGTGGACATATGAAAATCACTTAGTATCACTTAATTCAACATCTTTTGTTTAATACCAGGCAGCTAAATGTGAGAAAATATTAATTATCATCAAATAATTATGATTTAAAATTGTTTTCATATCTGAAATTCTGTTATTCTAATGTTCATGAAATCCCAGCCAATTTTGAAGCAATTTATCTTAAAAATTAAAGAAAAACTTTGTTTTCTGTTGACATTGTAATGACCATTTTGGCATTTTTTTTTCCAATTTTTTTTTTTTTTTTCATTTTCTGTAGCATTTTTTTGCCTTTTAAAATGGCATTTTTCTCAGATCATAGATATGTATGGTTGCTTTTAACAATAATATTTGACAAAACTATATTTCTCATATAATGTTTTTTGACACATAAATAGTTGAATGTTTACTTGACTATAATAGGCCTTTACTCTAAAAGATATTTATTCAACACTAGCAGCTAAGGAGGAATACCCCCAATTATATTGAGAAATAAATGAATTTGAAAATCAATTGTTGAATTTTCCTAAAACATAAACTGATATCATAACTTTATGGCCATCAATTCTGCTTTTTTGATATCATGACACCTTAAGCAAAAGAAAAGAAAGGTGAGAGCTATTATCCATGATAACAGTATTATTCTTAAACTCTGTTGACTCCAGAGTTTGAATTAAAGAAAACTTCCAAATTTGGAAATAATATTACATTCACAATAATCAAATTCAACAGCAATTTTTATTGTAAACTATATTTGCTCACTCGTTGAGTAAACTTCCAACAGTCAAGAGCTCTTCTGGAAATTTCTCAGATTAATGGTCCAAATGGTTTGAGGAAATCTCTCAAACTTGGAATTTAAATATGCTAAGTGCTTCTAATAACAACAAAAAGTGTGAAATCAGTAAAAATCATTATCTTACCTAATTGACTGAACCCTAAGATCTGGAATACAAATGTTGTCCCTTCCACAATCTTTCTGAATTGGAGCCTGTAGACAAAATATGAAGTAAATGAGGAAATAATTATCAATCGTTTGGCCATTCCTAACAGATCAGACCACATTAATGAGTCAGCCATGTGGTCTAACAATGATATTGTGTTAGATCACAAGAGAGCTATCTGGTATATAAACTTGACAGATACTTAGGTAATTTTAGATTTCATTCATAGCAATTATAGCTCACTTCTGGTTTCAATAGCTTGATTGCTGGTCAATGCGAAACTTGTTGAGTGGTTCAAATGGCCAGGGGAGTCTGCGTTATTATTCAATATGAGACGCAACACGGTGATATCAGGTGCTCTTCAAACTGAGCCGACTGGAGAAATGACGTGTTTTTCAACAGTGAATGAAATTTTGACGCAATGATATTTTTCTTTATCAGGGCCTTCTATATCAATCTAGAAATGCATTTCAGGATTCAGTTTACTGAAATAGATCCAGTAAAAGCCCAAAAATCATAATTTTGTGGCATGACTTTACAAAGATAAAGAAGGATTTACAAAAGTGATTGGCCATTTTCTCGCTAAATTCAGCTGCAGCAACAGGTCACCCCCATCGTCTTTAACTGCCAATATCTCATCTTCTTGTCAAGATGAAAAACACGTTTTTTTCCCACACTGATAGGGAAGTGAATAATCTTTACAGTGATACCAATAACTCCATATGCCCAAAAATTGACGAGCGCCTGATTTCATCGTGCCGCATCACAAATGACATATGACTTGCGACCAGGGTAAATGAGTCGGAAGTCACACCGGGCAACGTAGATAAACGGCTGTTTCTGGTCATTTTTACTGGTCGTTTTTAACTACTTTCCAACTAAGATACCAATTTTTTTTTTTCACAAAACGTCAATTTAACCCTTTTTCTTTAATCTGAAAAAAAAAATAAAATAAAATATTTTGGTATCATAGATGGAAAATAGTGAAAAAAGGGTAAAAAACAGCTGTGACTTGAACTCACCCAGCGCGATTTGCGACTCATTTGTCCTAGGTGCAAGACATTATTATTTTCTTATTAGTCGGGCAGAATTAATTCTACTACTGTTTTTTTTTTTTTTGAAGTTTCAAAGTCTCATCAGGGAATTCTAGCTTCCACATAATAATGCTGATTACTATTTGTTCTACCCTCCACACCCACAGTTAACTATTCCATGCTGTCTTACAGACAAGCAGTCAGGCTTACCTCTCCTCCGCCCAGTCCAAGTCTAGGGGGTGGAGGCTGTTCTGAGGCTGGGATAGGGTCAGTGCTGTAGTGATCCAACAGGACTTTGGTGGATCCATGCTGCCTTTCCTTGTATTCTTCAGCCTCAGCTCCTTTCACCTGTGTGAATATTAACAAAAGATGAATCATGATGGAATAATGTCCTAACCTGATGAAGTCATATCACCCAGTATACTGGACAGGCTTTTTTTAAATTCTGTATTCCTACTATCCACTTTTCCAGACACAGCCTTGCACCAGCAAATGAAAGAATTACATACTACAAACTATAAGTTCTGAGAAGAACAAGGACAGTGTCTATGAACTTTGATTAACATGTGCAAAATATGTTTAACTCGGTTTTCTGAAAGTTTCATTACTCTAATTTCTGTGTGTTACTAACACTAATATGTCCATGCTTTTCCCTAGGAGCTTAGGGACTTTGTAATATTGTGGGTAACTGAGGGGAGAATCCAAGGTTCAAAACCACTGCAAATCAAATATCAAACTGTTTTCACCATGACAATGACATTGCTACTGTATTTTTTTTTCAAATTAAATCTGTGGGACAAAACTAAACAGGCACCATAACTATTTGACAAAGAGATCTAATGATTTTCTTTGCACTGATCGTTCAACATGAGGAATCAGCCATCATCACCATTATCAATTATCATCATCATTATCATCATATTAAATATGAAGCATAAGCCTGATATTGGTAAAAAATTGTGTGGGTAGAAAGAATTTGGAAATTTTGCCCGGACAGCAGCACACAGCATACTCTTTCATCGATATTGAACTGCCAAGGGTTCTTAAACGTGTGTTATGTATATTGGGACCTCTAAAATATATTTGCCCTATCCAAGAAGGCTAGACATCAGGTTTCCTTACCCAGAGGGGACTGTTGAGTCACTGACAAAATGCAGGTTTCCATTTTTGTATCCTTCCATCTCCCCATGCAGGACCTGTCAAGTCAATCCAGCCCATTTACTCCATGAGCAGATGCAAAATCATCTACTACGTCCCCCAAACTATCTCAAGGATTACACTTTGTATACTGCTGTCACAGAATCAATTTTCCTTCAACCGTATCACACTTACCTTTGGTGCAGGTCGTGGAGAAACCTCCAAGTTTCCATAGTTCTCAATCAGGTTTTTCATGCCTCCGCCCTGATTGTGCTCTGCGATGTCCTTGGCCTCGGGCTTGACACCGCGCGGATGAACATCTCTTTGTACAGGAGGGTTGGCATACCCCTGGAAACTTTCCTGCATAGAGCCACGGTTCTTCAACGCGATGTCTCTGGCTGCTTCTGAGCGGAGTCGAGCCTCGGGTTTGGGATCATAAGGAGCATCTCTGTGGGCAAACCAGTCTGAAGACTTTGTGTTGCGCTCATAATTCTCCCGACCCTCCATGTGCACTCTGGGATTGCCAGCAATGGGCTCATCTGTGCTAGGGGAGCTAAATCCATTATTCATGGCTGCTGAGTGGGTGTTGAGAGTCTGATGAGAAAAAGGGATGTGGAGGTCTAACTGAAATGACGCTGATGACCTATAATGTAAAAAAAAAAAAAAAAAATTGAAACAAAACGTTAGAAAACACATGTAATATTGAATGAATACATGAAATTAACATTATTCCAGAAAGTTCCATAATTATCTTAGCTCTTGTAAGAAATCTGGCAAAACCGATGGCACAAAGTCAATTTTGACAGAAAACATAGCTCGTGAAATTAAGCTAGATTAGGTTTACTTGTTTTAAGGTGACTATGACTAGTATCTTACCTCAAAGAGAAAAAAAACAACAACAAAAGAAAAACTGATGTAAACAAGACAGAATATGACAATCTGTTGAATATAAACAATGCACTAAAATACCTGCACATTATTTAGACCAGATGGATGGAACAGATAAACTGTTTACCACATCAGAACTGCAAATTTGAATGCTTGCATAACTTTTTTTTGATAAAACACTGAAAATGAAGCCTGCACCTAGTTACAGAATTTGTAGATCAACACAAGGAAAACCTCACAGGTTGAATCCACACTAACAGAGATGACAATACATGCTTGCAGGATGTTTAGAGCACAACTGATATACAGAAATGAAACCAGCTATCAGTGTAAAAGATGATAGAAAAGGCTGTAGGGCAATTACAGTGTAAATTTGATGACTTTAAAACCCAATTTAAAAGAGATCAAATGGAAACAACGACCTTTACAAATAACGGAAAACTGAACTAAACAAAATTTCCTGGCAGCTTATTTCTTTCTTTCATGCTACTTATATAATTTTCCATTTTGCAGGGGCCAATGGTAAATAAAAAAAAACAAAAACACATGTGTATCCATATCAGGTCATTACACAACGCCATTATGATATGGGTCATATTACAAGCACAGTTTATTACTAATTCATTTTCACCTACGTTTCGTCACAGGTAACCCATTTTCACTTGTATCCTTCTGAAATTATTCTTTATATTTACATAAAAATGATTTTTTTTGTAAAATGAACGTTTTCCCACTGTAGATATTCACTCTGAAATTTCAGTTATATAATCTCCACATATCTGTACAGAAGTTGTTAGAATATGATATATGTGGTGTATGAAACAGTGTATGTGCACTATGCTTCCTGTGTTTATCACATATCACCGAGGGCAGCTTAACGAAACCAGCTATGTGCCCAGACATCAAATTTTGCAGAGAACAATTCTTTTTTTTTTCCAAAAATCTAGAGCAAGTTTGACCTAAAAACATTCTGATCTAAATCCTGACAAAAATGATCCATAATTTTGTTCTTTCCCTATACTTGCCTGAAGATAGGCTCTAAAAATGTGTGGTTCTAATCAAGTTTGACATGGAAAAAAAAGTTTGGTGGGTAGGTCAGATGTTGGCATATGTCCAATTTCATCAGGCTGCCAACAATATAATTTCTCCTTCCTTCCTGCCCAGCATGAATGAAATTATTATGAAAGATAACATTGGCTTCAGTTTACAAATGAGTGTCAAGCTTCAACATTGATACAAAATTTTTATCAGCAATGTATGTTAAGGTTCTACTGCTTACTTTTCCCATATTCATATAATGTTTTCATATTACATATTACCTGCTGCGCTGTATTTTTTGTGTATGGCTTTCAAATTTCAGGCATCATTTTCATGTTTGTTTGTTTGTGTTGGGGTTTAACAACACATTAGAATGTCACGGCTATATTGTGCCAAACACAGTAGGATATGTTTACACATCAAATGAAAATAAGATTTAGATATGCACCTCTGTGATTATTTTTTCAAGTTAGCAGAGCTATGTATATAATCATATATATATATACTTTATTTCTCGATACACTTCAACCCAGGATGTCATTCAGGAAGTTAATTTCTGGTTTGCTGAGTGAATACATGAACATTTGGTGGGACAGATGGATATATATCAACGATGGTATAGATGAAATGTCAGATTGCAGCCAGCATACATTATGAATGTGTGTTTGAATGGTCTGGTGGACAACAGACAGATGGATAGATGAAGGAATGGAATGACTGATGAGTAAAAAGATAAATAGAATGATGGGGTGATAGATGACAGAAGCAATGGATGGAGGGATGCATAGGTGATCTGATGGACATGGATATGGACTAGTGGATGTATAGATAAATGGATGAATCAAGGTTGGATAGATCAACGTTGGACAGATGGATGGATGGATGAATGAATAGCTGAATGGATGGATTGATGAATGGATGGATGGATGGGTGGGTGGGTGAGTAGATGAATGGGTGGATCGATGGCTTGGTAGGATGCCTGGTGGATCGATGGATGGATGGGTGAATGGATGGAAATGGTCGACGGGTGCTGGATGGGTGGATGACTGGCTGTTGTAAATAAGATGATTTTCCCATCACACTAGAGCCTGTCGATGCCATGGATAACAGTGCAGATATCAAACTAAACATCATAAATGGATGGATATTAGGACATACTATGGGATGAATCCATGGAATGGAAGATGTATGTATGAAAACATGGATAGACAAAGGATCCATAAAATGAGAAACATGCTAAATCCGAGATTACATGACTGCATAATGAAATTCTCACTACTATATATCCCAAGTCTTTCATAGAACTCACCTTTGATAGCAAATCTGTGGTTTGTTTGAGTTATCAGATAGTACTTGAACCAGAAAGCCAGAAGTGATTGACAAGTTTACTGAAGGAGATCGCCAATGTCTTCACTAGCATGATATTTCACTTATGCTGGGGGTGTGGCCTGTGAATAGAGAGAGTAACCACAAAAAGAGTTGAAAATAAAATAAAATATAATCCAAGTATAATGAAAGAAATAGCAAAAAAATACATGTATTTAAACAAAAGTTAACAGTCCAATATATGTAAACAAAATAAAACTGTACATAACAAAAGCTTTCATACATATGAAAAGATAAAAAGCAAAGACATTCAACTATAAAGATGGCAGATAAAAGCACTCATAGGAAGACTCAACAGCACTAAAAAAACACAAGAATGCAACTCTGCATTTCTTCAGTGACTCAACGGTCCCCTGGCTTCCTGTGGGTAGGGAAGCCTGACATCTAGCCTTCTCAGATAAGGGCAAATATATTTCGGAGGCCCCGTGTGTACGTTACGCACGTTAAAGAACCCTGCGCAGTTGAGAGTGCCTTAGTCCGGGCAAAATTTCCAAATTCCAAATTTCTACCCACAAAATTTCTCAGCAAAAATTGTCAACTTCTAAAAAAAGCCGAGGTAACCCTATCTCTTAGGATTGAAAGGCTTAAGAAAAAAACTCTGTTAGAGTTGCGAGACAGGCACGGAAAAATTAGTGAGTTAATGCCATTTCTACTGTCTTGTGCCAACCGTTACATGACACGTCACAGGTTACTTAAATCCTAGCTGCTGGAGTATCAAAGTCCTTTGTAGTTAACTGGGTATGATGAATGGGTGATGGGTGGATAAACGGATGGATGGATGGATGGATGAATGTGGCTGGGTGGATGGATGGATAGGTGGGTGGATGGAATGGATGGATGGATAGATGGGTGAATGGAATGGAATGGACGGATGGATGGACGGACAGAGGGATATTTGAATGGATGGATGGACGGATGGATGGATGGATGAATGGATATTTGGATGGATCGATAGGTGAATGGATATTTACACTGTCTCCACTGGTGCACCCCATTTCAAGGAAGAGCTGAGGAACATAATATTTTGTTTTATAAACATGACTGATGGAGACAACAATGATTACTAACGACCAAGCGAGTCAGACCAACTCAGTTTCATCGCTCTTTTCCCGCAGATACTACGATGTCCCATGCTCATCAAATATCGGTAGATTCTGTCCTGAAAGGTCAGGGAGCGACTAGCCAACATAAATATTTGATACTAGACTACAGCACCTGAACTGGACACAAACTGCTTCAACTGTATACATACAGCTCGTACAGAGACCACGGTGGGTAGGATGAGGTCGTAGCCAAGCGAAAAGCTGATGTACTATGCATGGTAGAGAGTCGTGCAGCCAGACAGGAGCGGTCCTACTCCTACCAATCAATGACATGCACAAATGCTAACTTGACGACACAGACTGCCATTCGAGCATCGGTCTCAACAGCCACAGGCGACGTTACTGCAGCCGAGTGGACAGCCAGGACGGATACATTTGCCATGGTCAGCAGATACATTTGCCAGGTCAGCACTGACCGATTGAGGCTTACTACTACATGAATTACTATGATTATTATTACCGTGAGGTGGGAAAGATCAGAACTTGCTTTCTTTTTCAGTAATTTCCCTGGTTTTCATAGAGACGCCCGACCTCTAGTCTTCTTAAATGAAGGGCTAATTTATTTCGTAAGTCCCATGCGTAAAGTCCTGCGTGTATCTCACGCACGTTAAGAAACACTTGGCAATTCAAAATCGGATGAAGAGTATGCGGAGACGCCACTCTCCCGGCAAAATGTCCACATTCCACATTTCAACCAACAAATATTATTCTCTTTAAACTGAGCAGGTAAAGCTGAGACATTCCAGCTTTCTCAGAATTAAACGGATATATTATATATAACTTAGAGAGAAAGCAAGAGACAGAGAGGGAGATAGAGAAAGAATGGGAGAGAGAGAGAGAGAGAGAGAGAGAGAGAGAGAGAGAGAGAGAGAGAGAGAATAGCAGTGAAAGCAGGCGAGACTGCAGCAACAGCAAGTAGCTAAATGGCCCTGCAAATAACAAGAACACGCCGGAAGAACTAGAGAAGCAATACAGAGCAGAATGGTCTTGATTGCAAACTATAAACGTATCCTCCTGTATAAAAAGCCACACTACATACAATGTATACGAGTCCATGACCTACCTTGCTTCGGGGTTACACAGTATTGCTTAACAAGGCCCAGGCTCCCACGTAGTACATGTGTGTGTCAATGTGTTTTCAATGGGCTTGTCACGGACCAAAGTGTAAACAGAAAGTGAGGATGGCAAAGAGTCCACGCCCTATGTGGTTTAAAGTAACCGTGTTTGGTCTTCCGACTCTCTGGGGCCGTAACAGTCCTGAGTGGTAATCTTTGACTAAACAAGACAGTGAGTCTCCTGCTACTAAAGCCCTATTATCCTCTCTGGCCTAAGAAAAACAAGGAGATGCTCTAGTTTTACCATGGAGCTAGAAATAGCCAGTTTTCACTCTATTGGTTTTAAACACGAGAATCCTACAACTAGGACTATACTTCTACCAGTCACTGAAAGAACAGGGGTATTTGAAACGGGCAGTGACATTTCCACCACCAACTGTAATCTCTGTTGCTATGACGAATGTACATTGAAACTCATAAGTGTTTTTCATTGGCAGCCCTCTGTGTAACAATGGAGCTTAGGTTACAACAATAGGCGTTCTAAGTGGTAGGGATCTAAAAGATATCCCCAATTTCAATCATATTAACATTTTCTTTATTGCATTCTGTATTAAATGTCAATCTAGCAGGGGCACCATCCTACAAGGCCCAGTGAGGGGAGGAAGGCGAAGACAGAGGAAGAGATGGGAGGACAACATTCGAGAGTGGACAAACATGGAACTGAGAGACACCCTGAGAGCGGCTGAGAGACGTGAGGACTGGAGGAGGGTGGTGGACAGAGCTTCCAAGGCGCCCCAAAGGATTCATAATCTGAGGGTTCGGTGACGGTGACCAGCGGCGGCGCACAGCTTAGAACTCAAAGGACTCCTAATGAAATGGGGTGGGGACAATAGAAAGGTGTATGTGTGGAGGGGGGGGGGTATACGTTTACGTGCACGTGTGTGTATGTTTGAGTGTGGGTGTGTGAATGTGTCTGTGTGCATGTTGGGAGTGGGTGATGGAAAAGAGAGATGTCATATAATAAATCAAGACTGAGGTTATCTGACTTGCAAACATGGAAGATCTATGATAGAAACCGGGAAGTTTTACAGCAGATATGTAACTGTGCCATTAGATGAAATGACAATAGAAGCCTACCATGTGCGACTTGCAGCTCTTCTATGTAAACCTGTAAAAGGTCTCTGGTAACACCAATAGCAAATTAACTGAATGTATCAAGGGTTGGCTGACGTATCCTGTTACATGGCGCTACATGGGTCACACATGTAGAAAGAATGACAGCAGAATACTAAAACAAGCGCTTCGCTGGGAAATCAGAGGCAGAAGAAAGACGGGTAGACCGAAAGAGACATTTAAAAGGACTATCATGAGAGAGGCCAAAGAAACAGGAACAGAGAGCGTGAGAAAATTGGCTGAGACAGCACAAAGAGGATCAGAATGGAAGAAGATTACGACGGTATCTATGCGACGAATGACGGCGCGGGGAGGGGGGGGGGGATTCAGATTTAAGATCCGTAGACAGACACAAGAGTAGTTAAGCAGACAACTGACACAAAACGGGCAGGTAATCAGATGGAGGACTGGACGGGCAGGTGGTATGTGATGCGTAGATAGGTAGATAGTAAGTTGCAAGACTCTATATTCAAAGACAGGCTGAGAAACAGACATGTATTGTAAAGGTAAGTAGATAGAACAACAGGTGGGTAGATCGGTTAAGTTGTTGACAGAAAGGCAGGTAGAAGGACATGCAGGACGTAGGTAAGTGGGTAGGTATGTAGGCAAATAGATGGGTAAGAAGGCAACACGATAGGCAGATAGGTAGATAGGCAGACAGATAGGTGGGTAAGTGGGAAGGAGGTAAGTAGGTAGGTAAATAAGTAGATGGGTAGGTAGGCAGGTAGGTAGGTAGGGCAGCAAGAAGGTAGACAGGCCGGCAGGCAGATAGGCAGGTAGGTAGGTAGGCAGGTAGGTAGGTAGGTACGTAGGCGCAGGCAGACAGGCAGGCATGTCAGTAGGTAAGTAGGTAACCAGGTAGGTAGGTAGGTAGGTAGGTAGGTAGGCAGGCAGGCAGGCATGTAGGTAGGTAAGGCAGGTAGGCAGGAAGGTATGCACGGCGCACACAAACGGCTAGATTTCTAGACAATCAGATTCAAACTTACAGCCCACCTGGGAAGAAGATACACAATTGTCAAGGCAACCTAGCGGACGATGCGAGACAGGGATAAAAATTTTATACACAGACAAAGACGGAAGTCGACGAACAGACGATGGTCGTAAAATAGCTACAAAACTTCCGACATCCAGCGCTATACAATATGCAAAGAAAGGATTCATTTTTTATACCAAACGTTTGGGCGCCATGTACAAATCTGCTTGGCTATAACGCAAAGGGCAGAGAACTGAGTCTTTTTTTTTCCCAAGGGACACAACTTTGGTTTACAGAAAGGGCAGGCGACCCTGCATTATTATCATGACGTTTTTATGGGTTGCAAACGCATGTTTGTGTCATCTCAGCTGGAGATAGCAATTGAGGGAGAGGGAGAAGCAGGATGGGGAAAAGAACGAGAGAGAAACAGAAACACAGACAAAAAATGAGGGAAGCAGAAGAGAGAGAGAGAGAGAGCGAGAGAGAGAGAGAGAGAGAGTTATACAGAAAAGGAAAGACAGAGACAGACAGATCGATAGATAGATAGATAGATCGATAGATAGATCGATAGATAGATAGATAGATAGATAGATAGATAGATAGATAGATAG
>JBCAUA010029075.1:0-12368 GCA_038406235.1 Peronia verruculata
ATGAATATCGCCTATCTTTGTACAGCGCCTAGAGCCTTTTCAGGGATTGGGCGCTTTATAAATGATCTTATTATTATAATAACTCATGTCCTTTTTTTTTTTTTTTCAGAAATATCTCCTCCTCCCCCCCCTGACACTTCCACATACCATTACTTGAAAATGACCCTAGAAATTCTATATACTAGTTTAACCAAGAGTACACTTTCAGGTTGTGGACTCTGCTTTACATATACTGTGACCCTGGGCAAACACTGAATAATTTTTTAAAAATTTTATTTTTCCATTTTTAAAATTTTTTTTTTTTTTTTGTTGCTCTTCCTGTTAAAAATGCTCAGAGGTAAGTGTTTTTCTTACAGGAGAGATAATTTTTATAACAACCTCAACTTAACACAATGTTATACCAATAAATGCAGACGTCAAAATGTTTTCTCCAAAAAGCTGGAAAACTGTACACTGCCAATCTCTCCACATTTAATCAGGTGGGTTAGGTAGTATCTGGCAATGCAAGAAACTATAGAAAAAAAAAAAATTCTAAACCTTTTATGTTCCAAGTTAGCAAGATTTCACACATACATGAGATGGCCATGTATTTGAAAAAAAAAAAAAATATGTGCCCTAAGCAATGCCTCATATAATAACCATTGAACACAAATGCTATGTTGATCTAGACTGGAAATAACTGCCTTGTTACAGTAGTCTATCTAAGCCTGTGGGAACAGTATTTGTTGTTTATTTTTTTAATGTATCTGCTTCCCATCAACAACTATCTGGCAGCTGTTCAAATGCATATTGTCAGGTGTGAGGAACTAAGTGTTATGACCTTCAGTCCTGATCTTCAAAAACCGAAGAATGTTAGTTTGACTCTCATATGGATGGAGCACATGCAAATTTCTATAGTTTTTTACTTAACAGGAAATACATCAATAAAGAAATCATTTTATCCAATGAAGAAATATACAATTCCACTGCATTTCCGGTTTCACTATTATCATGCTAGACTTGTGTCGCATTAAAAAATGTATTTAAAAAACTGTGGGTTCAACAAAACTCAGCAGGTGATTGGCCAAACGTAAAATTCAGAAATAAAACCCTGACATCCCTAAATTAAACTCACATTTTCTCAGATCATTTCTGTAATCTAGTGAATGAAAACTGTGGGGTCACCTCATACAGCAGAGGATTCAATAAATAATTAATTTCTAAAGGAATATTTTCTTTCTGATTCCTGCTAAAGCAGGAACATTTTAATAGATACTCAGGAAAAGCAATAGCCCTATTTTTATTAAAATTTAAAATTCAAAGTTTGTCAGTAGTCTTACCTCATGCTTCTGGAACGGCAGGCAATTTGGTAGATTTTTCAAATTTCTTGAGATAACTGGAAAGAGAACACAAAATGTTCATATACAGATCTCGCCTTTGGATTTACTTTGTCTCATCAAGTGAGAGCCCTGGATCTATCAGGACAAGCTCAGAATACAGTCTCAGAACCACTGACAACATGTACTCGCATTTTTTTTTTTTTTGTTTGTAATTCTAAATACAATATAGAAAGATTCTAAATACTTGACCTTGTATGAGATAGAAATTTCTGAGACTCAAAAGCCAAGAAGTTTCAAAGCAAATACTACAGCAGTGTGACTGCCAGTTTTTGTCACAACTGGACACAGGCAGAGGAAATAAAATGGATATTTATAACACATTTGAAAAGAAAAATAAATGATATGCCATCTTTTGCCAAGACCTTTCCATATAATAGGCAGGGTTGACAACCCTATCATGTTCGAATCAGGAATTTCTCTTTAAAGAATCAGTGATTTTCCATTATATATAAATCAGGGATTTACATAACAAGAAGGATCTGCTGCTAAAACAACTTATTTTGCAGTATCCAATCGAAGAATTTATGCACACAGACGATATTCATACATATCGTTCAATGCACAGTATTTCTGAATAAAGTAAAATCCAGGAAATGTTGTGTGGTGTTGTGAGCTAGCGGTTAGGCCGTCGACTCGGGATCTGAAGTTCCGGGTTCGAATCCTGACAGGTCACGACATTTTTTCCTTGGGAAAGGCAATTTACACACATTTCCTGACTCCACCCAGGTTTAAATGGGTACCCGACTATAGACAGTGAGTGATATTGTTAGATTGATAAGGATTTGAGCGCCTAACAGGCAGCCGCCTTGTATGCTTCCTAGGAAGCTGAGAACATTTATGAGTGTGTTCTTTGGTCTGTTGGGGTAATAATAGATTGTAAAGCGCTTAGAGACTGTAATTATGGGGATAAGCGCGATATAAATACTCTCTATTATTATCATTAAATATTTACAGAAAAATTCAGTCATTAGTCAATATACTGTTAGATCTAATTCCTTAGTCAAATATTTTGATGGCAGTAAACTCCACCGAATATTCTGGTCTTGATCTACATTTGCAGTAGACATTGCTCTTTTTCACTGGTGAAGGAACCATATACATATGGTACATTAATATGACACTATGGTATATCAATATATATGACAGTGAAAATTGTGAAGTGTGACATGAACAGAAACCAGTGTGGAATTGGAGTGAAATCCAACACAATCAGGATCAATAATTAAATTACAGCAATCTAGGACCGGGCATAAAATTAATATCTTTGTTCCTGGCCCAAAAGCAACATTAACCATCACTGGCCACTTGAAATGGAGCCACCGGCCGCTATATAACACAAACGGCCAATATTCATGCTTTACGTGCATAATCTCAACAAGAGTGCTGCAAAACTCTGTCTGATTGTGATAGCGAACATAACAGCCTGATCAAAACAGCACATCTAGGCTATATTATGGATTTCACAACCATGACTAAGCAAAACGTCACAGTTTTAGCAAGTCAGAGTTTTTCCTTATCATTTGATCTATGAGAAATCTGGAATTTTAAGAGAGAGTTTTTTCCACGAGAGTTGGCAATCTTGTGATATGTAACTGATATGACAGGATATAGAAATTGTCTTTTTCATCTTTAGCTCTAAGTTATTTTTAATGGACCATACTCAGGTATGAAAGGTAGCTAGCATACTAAAATGTTTTTTCAGGAGAATACCCAACTATATATTGTTGACATGATAGCATACTGATCATTTTTCCCTCTTCAGTTTTCTTTTTCATCCTCAGCTTCGAAGTATCTCATGTATAAATATGAAAGATAATTAACTCTGTAAAAGTTTTTCCAGGAGAATTCTCATGTCTAGTACCATCAACAAGTCAGATTATCACCAAGACTGAAATATAAATGATCAGAAAATATATGAGAACAATAAAAGCTCTCAAAGAGCTATAGAAATTTTGTTGGACATAATATGGTTTCTTTTTTCTTACAGAGATTAAGTTTAAAATGTATGAGTGAACACATAGAATAACACGAATAGAGGTCATGGGAGTCAATATAGTGATCAGAATTACTGAAAAAAAATAAAATCTACCATCGAGTCGATCCTGATGTTCCTTCAAGGGCAGAGGCGCTGTTGGATCTTGTATAACAAATATTCGTACCACAACCAGTCCTTCCTTGCATCTTGCTCGAGCTACTTTGAAGAAACGAGTACTGCCCAAACTGTGAAAATCATTCAATTAAATAAATACGAACTTAAAAGTATTTTCTAATGACATATGCTGTTTTGCAGCAGTACTCAACTATTGCAAATATCACGGGATTTGAGGTAAATATTTCTCCTGCCATATTTAAAAATAATTCTCAGGCAGGAACATAAAACATTCAATAAGAAATTGCTGACAATATTGTGGGTGGCACCAGGGAAATGCTCTCTGCCAGGCAACTGTGAAAAAAATATGACACAAACAATTGCAGTGGAGTACAGAACAATAATTAACTCATAATTTAAAAAATCGCCCGATACAACTACACTTGTTAACTGTAAATGCCCCATAGTTCTCGGCAGTAAACTGTAGACTGAAAATGTGGTGAACATATTAGGTACTGGTATCATATGGATATATTCAATGCATAAGGGTGTGACATCTGTTGATAGAATGTGCCTGAACATGATCTATTCAAAAGATGGTACTACTGTGAAAGAAAAATTTGTCACAAGAACTTTTTGCGTAACCACATGAAATAAGCTGCAGAGAAAAAAGCATTCACTGAAAGAATCTGATTTTATTTGGTGGTACAGGACTCAACTTTTAGAGTGAATACTTCTGAACAAAAGAGTTGCAGGCGAATCACTTTAAAATCACAACGTCTACATATATTTCTCTTTTCACTGGCATCAATTAAACTGAAAAAAAGTTTGACATCCAGCTACTTTCATCAAGTCATATTTAACCGAATAAAACTCACCTGCAGTCAAATTCATAATGAGGAATGTCTGTCAGATAATGTTCGACAGGATAAATATTTACTGGTGCTTCTCCTGTCAGCTGGTTACCCATCTCAACGGCTAACAACAAATAATAGTCAACAGAGGGATGAGCAAAGAAATCAAACAGGCCACAGCCTCCCTCCAGATGACTATCAGTTCTATGGTCCTGCCATTGTCTGAATAAAAAGAACATAACAAAAAAGATTACCATCAGTCTATGTGAATGCCACAACTGAAATGTTCTGAGATTTTAACTTGAAGATGTGAGGTCTAGACTTCTCTTTTGTCGACATAAATAAGGAAAATATAAAATGAAACAATATAAAAATCAAATAAAATCAGGAAATGTTTGAAGATTATGAAATTCTTAAGTCATCAGGCATATCCAGACTAACTTCTGGAGATGTAGATATAGGATCAAGTTCATCATAAAATCTGTCAACTTTTTTTTTGTTTTTTTTTGTTTTTTGTGGTCTTACAAATTTTTATCTTTAACTTTAACTCACAGACAAGGACAGTAATATTAAGGAAACTTTCCGTAGAAGCTTGCATAATTTGAAATACGTGTGAGCATGATGTTTCTTGTGAAATGAAACTGTTTTTTTCCATTCTGCTCAAACAGCCCAAAAATGGCAATTAATGTCTCAGCAAATTAGAAGACGATAAGCAAATCCTTTAAAATCATGGTTTTTGATTTAGTGGTAAAGGAAGGAAGTGTTATACTGCCAATAAACAAGATAAAATTTAGATTTTCGCAGCTTAACTGCAGTTTGAGGCATGTTGGACAACAATATAATTATCCTAGAGACATAGCAGCCATAGGATCTGTGGCACTTGCACATTTTTTCCAATCAGCCTACATGTTACGATGTATCTGCTTATGCATGTCCCTTTAGTAAATCTACATGTGAAAGAATGATGGCTGCAGCTAATTATTAACTTGATAGAACTCAAAGACTTTGCATTATCTCCGCATCTAAAAACCCTGATTTTGCTTTCATATACTTTTCAGTGAGTAGCCTTTAGTACTACTCCGTAAAACTTCACAATATTCCAAAATTGATATATTTTCAACATGAATTTCAATTCATCACAATCATGTTGTTTATAGATTTCTATATTATTTATTTTTCTTGAATTGTTTTGCTAGTTTCTGGTCTGACAGTTCTATTGCATTTTTATAAAACGAATTTCAATTCATGATGAGGACAAGGGACAAAAAAAATGGAAAAAAAAAACAAAAAAAACAAGATAGTTGAATAACCATTTTGCTTTCAAATATGGTCAAATAGAAATTTCTACTGGAGAGTCATCACAGTCGTCCATGACTGAAAAGATTTAAGTTACAAGAGATGACATTACAGACACCTTGGAACGCATGGTTAGGTACATTCTTTTCTTTTTTCGCTGCTTTTGTAACACATGTGTGTGCATCTGTGGGGTTTTTATTGAAGTTTGTATTTTTTTCACACTTTTTTATTCTTTCAGGAGGAGGCAAGGAGGTGTATAGTGAATGGATCTAGATCTCTAAACAGTTCAAGCTAAGGTAAGCCTAAGGCATTAAGATTTTAAACCTGTCAAGATCTTATGACTATGCAGGAAGCACTTGAGGCATGCCGAAACATATTTCTGCTATTTATAAATAACAAGCATATGAACTAAACTTATTCCCTCAAATTTACCTTTCTCAATCAATCAAAGATTCTGTCTATAACGTATTCACTGTTCTTCCCAATCAAGGATAATAGCGCCTGATAATACCTTCGAACCCCAAATCTCTGATCAGGCATTCTAGCCATTGTTTTTCAGTCTCTGGGACGTATAGTCCCAACTGAACAAAGCAGCAGCTTTTCCAAGAGTAAGACCTGCAACTAGGTAAAAAGTACTGGGTGCATCATAGGCATAGTCCTTGACTGAAGTTAAATTTTAATTTGATGGTGTAAGTTTGGCTCATAGGCTTATTACAGTATGATGTTTTTCAATCACAGACCTGTAATGGTGTAAGATCTAGGTGGGAACAAAATCTGTGTTAGAGCTAGTTCTTTGCAATCCACACTGACTCCATTTCCTTTGCCTAGCTCTTCAACAACAACAACAAGAAAAAGTATAGAAAAAAAAAAAAAAATTCTGCCAAGACACCATAAAAAAAAAGTGTCCTTCAGTGGATTGAACCATTCCCGGGTGATAGTTTTTGTTTAGCCATACACAATCACTTTACCAAGTCCATTCAGCCATGCCTCTCTACGACCTTCAACTAAAAGAGTTAACTCGCCCTTGCCCAAACTCTCTCCGCAGTCTGACCATTTTGTTTACGATCTCCAAATCCACTATGATGTTGGTGATTAGTTCCTCATATGCACTAATCAAGCCTGTTTGACGTCTCTTTGAAACATTTACATTCACTTTCGTTGCATTCATTTGCCATTTTAATACAACTCTTCAACAGAGGTCAAGGCTAACATTTTCTAGCCGTATTTTCGACAGCTCATTTATGGAAACTGAGGTCATTTCCACCTTAGAAGCACAGGAAACCATCAGTTTGCATTGAATACAATACTCATGACAATTTTCCATCCTGATACCCACTGTCAGAACGAAATATTATAATTACTGATACCACACTTTTACCCCACGAATGCTATCTGAGTGTTAATTTAATAGATTTCTGGATTGTTTTTTCTTTTCTTTAATAATACATTTCACCCCATTTACCATCATCTGAATGTCAATAAAATCATTTTTCTGGATTTTTTTCTTTCTCCTTAATGGTATATTTATATTTTATCCTATTTACCACTGTCTGAATGTTGGTATAATAGTTTTCTGGACCTTTTCTCCTTCTGAATGGTTCATTTACTTTTAAAGCTACCCTCAGTGTTAATGCCTTCAAGGAAAGATAACTGAAGACCTCCTTTTCAAATGTGAAATAGCATTACCTAGAAGGATGACACTAGGATAGACAACACTTGAAGACAAGCTGAAAAAGAGACAAGACAGTTTGAGAAAGGAAAAATGGAGGGGGCAAAAAGACAAAAGACAAAGAGTGACAAACATGAGAGTGAGAATGAACATGAGTTGGAGCACATGGATAATATTCCCTAGACAGCATTCCAGTTTTTAATAAGAATGAATGTTGTGCATGCAAAAGTACAGGAGATGAGGAGACAGAATATATTACGCATTAAATATATATAACAAAATTCAGCAGATAAGATGATTCTGAATAAATCCATAACGTGAGAAAGATGGTTTCATAGAAATTGTTTGAGTGAACCTCATGCTGTTGTTGCAAAGATGAATGTAGAGGAACTACAGGATTATTCTTTCGATCTGTGATTATTGTATGTTAGTCCAGTTGAACTTATAGAGCTTTCTGTATTTTTTGCCTTAGCATTAATGCAGTTTCATTCTTGTTTACCAACATGTTATAATTCACCATAAAACTTTGTTCACAAAGCTAATTTAAATGTGTGTCTATAATTCTATTCTTGTTTTCTGCTCAAACACTACGGGATGAAAGTGGGAATAACATAAAATATTGCTTACATACTCAGAGATAAACTTTAAAAAAAACAAAAACTCAAAGTGTAAACAAACAGCCAGTCGGGCTGTGGAACGCCGGTGGTCAGAATGAGGTCGTCAACTAGAGTTCATTAAATCTTGGTGGCGGGCGCGCAGCAGTTTTGGTGTTTGTGTCTATCCCTTGTGTACCCTGGGGAGTATCCCTTGGGGAATGGCAATGGGATATTTCTACGTTATGGCTAATCTATCAAGAGACATGACTGGCAAGCCTGGAAACAAATTTTATGACAATGATGTCATTGTCCTACATACTGCTGCATGTGTTCTCCATAGTAATCTAAGTGGTCGGAAACTGGCGGGTTTACTCCAATTAAATCACTACATGGCTCTTCAGTGATCTTGATTTCTTTTGTTTATTTGGTAATTTTCTTCATTAGGCCTACTCCAATAAGTTTGACAAGTGACTGCTCTTGAAAAATATTAAACAATCAGTGCAGAAAGCAAAAATTGCTGATTTTAGAAACTGAGACTAAAATACATGATCAGGGATTTTAAGCTGTATCCAACAGAATTTCTTTAAAAGATCAGAATGATTGTACATAACTAGTGAGCAAAGTACATGGATCTAGATCTATCTAGACCACAATCATCTTTACTAGACTGAGTAAATCTAGATTAACATCCTGTAACTTGGAAAAGGAATGTGTCAACAAGAACAATTATGCAACAGTCCATCTATGAGTTTGTGGTAAGATAATTAGGATTCATTCCTCAATTTAGGCTAGACCTAAACACTTGGATCCAGATCTAGATCAAGATCTTATTATCATGACTGATGAAAATCACACAACAGAATGCTATCTTTGGTCATAAACTATGAAGAACATCATATTTTCATAAATTTCTAAACTAGATCCAGAGGCCTGTTCAACATCCAAGCACTCGCAAGCTTTTTGCCTTGGGCTTGGCAAGCAGCGTTCCATAGGCAAGCTGTTTGCCTTGCTGCTCGCCAAGCACAGCAAGCATACCCGCCGAGGTGCTTATTCATCGCAAGCAAAAATATGCCGGCGCCCATTGGTTCAAGACAGCCAATGACACTGAAGATTTGGGAGCAACAGGCATGATGTAGGAGTTTCAAGTTGGGCTCTCCGTGAAAATATTGGTTCTAGTCCTACAAGGGGGAATGGCGAAAATTCTGACTCTGACATTTTTTTTTTTTAAGCAACTTCTTGATAAGGAATGCCGACGTCTAGCTATTTTAGACTGATTATATATATATATATCCTGGACGCAACCGCGGATTTGTGGTTCCGAGGAATCGATACCCGATGCGCAGCCCCGAAGTACGAATCGATACTGCGACCTATTCAGTGTATACTAAATAAATTACAAGTAATAGTCTAGAACAACCCCGCTGGCTTAACCTGCTGGGACCCTCGACGAGCACAAGCCCACCCTAATGATAACATGTAGCCTATGTCCGACGAGCGGGTGACGGTCCTCCCTAACACTAACATGTATGAGACCCTTGACCAGCGCAAGTCCACCCTAACGCTAACATGTAGGTCCAACAATCCGGTGACGATCAACGCTAACATGTATGAGACCCTTAGCCAGCGCAAGTCCACTCTAACGCTGTTGAGGGTCACAGCAAGTTAAGCCAGCGGGGTTGTTCTAGGCTATTATTTGTAATTTATTTCGTATACTGAATAGGCCGCAGTATTGATTCGTACTTTGGGGCTGCGCATGGGGGTATCGATTCCTCGGGACCACAAATCCGCAGTTGTGCCATATCCTGAATGTTTAGCATGTTGAAGACTCCTTCGCCAATAAAAACTGGATGGAAAGTAGGCCTAGGCCTAAGCAAAAAATTTTGATGTCCGCTCAAAATTTACCAAACCCACATGAACACTTGTTTAATAATTCCAGAAATGAGATATTTAGCTATTTTATTGTCACCATACACAAGGATTGCTGATCAACCATAAAACAGCTGTTTTGTGCTTGCTGCTAAGTTGTGCTCACCAGTGTGCTTGGCGAGCACACGAACATGCTAAGGAACATGCCTCAGATCTAGATCTAGATCTAAGCACTAGATCTAGATCTAGATTAGCCTGTATGCCATGTGCATACTCAAGATCCAACAGTCGTACAGATCTAGATCTAGATTTTATCTTGAGCTTACTGTTACACAAGTACACCCACCTCCCCTACCTACCTACATTCCTAATAACATTCCTACAAGTGTTTATTTTCATTTATTAAACTTCATTCCAGTAAAACAGAGTATACACTTTAAAGGAAAACTGTTCCTCGCAAACAAAACCCCGAATTGGAACTAAAATATACCACGAGTATTGATATTTACCGGGCACAGTATACCTACTGTTTCAATTCTTTGTCTGATTCAAATGGTAGGAGTTACACTGATGCAAATCAAGACTTTCACAAAAACAGGAAGTGAGCTGTGACCCGGAAGCTAAATATCGTCATGTGGCATAATTCCGTGTACAATAATCAACGCTATTACAGAAAAAGAATTTTAGTTAGATGAACAGGCAGATAGATAAATTTGATATAGCATAATATAAATATGGATGTTCTAGTACATGTACTCATTTGTTTGTTTACTGGGATTATTAATATAATAATACAGAAGTTCTATTATTTACTTGTTTTTTTACCGGTATTTATTGAATTCAGTCTTGTTTATTAAATCTAGATCTGGATCTTTTTTTTTATTATTTATATATTGTTAATTTATTTATTATCTTATCTGATTATTCTTTTCATTTCTCCTATTATATAACCAACCTTAATCATTAGGTATTAAAAATCAAGAGCCTATCTTGATAAGGGGGGAGGGGGGGGGGACATATGCATGTAATATAATTATGGTATAGTGGTCTCTGTCTAAGAATCGGGGGAAAAAAAAAAAAAAAACGGGTTCTGAGGCGACCGGACCCTTATTTGAAAAGTTAACCATTCCACCTCACCATTGTCTTGCCTACCACATTTAATTTATCGTTTCTGTGAAGGAGTTATACATGTATGTCCATGCTAATAAGAACACTACCTCATCAATAATGCCCCAGAGTTCAAATATGGAATGAGATTTTACATGACAATATCACTGTTGATTGAAAAAACAATATTATCGGTGTCTTACACGATTGACTCGAAGGTTTAAAGTTAGCCAAAGAGACCGAAGTAGAAAAACAACTGACCAGTTAGGGGGAGAAATGTATTTTTCCTGTACACTAATCCAATCACTGGCGCTGCTGGTGGGGGGGGGGGGGAGAGGGATGATAATAAAATAAAGGAATGGCTATGGGCTAGTCCACGGGTGGCCTGTCAAACATCAGTTATCACTTGCCGGCACACTTTCCCCTTCTGGCATCTCGGTTCCCTTCTGGCCTGCCCACTCTACAGCACACCTAGGACTGGGCGTTTCTCTCAAAATGGACGATCTGTAGCAGCCTACTCGAGTGTCCTGGCCCGGAACCGGCTTCTCGAACGGATTTTTCATTTGGGAGAGGGTAAATAATATCGGGTTTTTAGGCTTTAAGGAGGCGGGCTTTTAGGCGTAGACCAGTCTAGTAAAAACCTAGAAGATGAAAAGAGATATAGAGGGACTGAAAGAGCCAATACAACCACCGTCAGGAGGTTGAAAGACTTACAAAGACCAAGAACCGACTCAGAGGCAGAGAGAGAGAGAGAAAGAGGGCTTCAAGTGCTATCAATGATGCAACGGTGAAATTATACAAAGCAATTACGCAGTGCATCTTAAAGTAATCCTTGTGATTATTTTCACTGTTGGGGAGGAAAAAAGTTAAACCAATATTTTTTTAGACGCCCCCCCCCCCCCACCCCGCCCCGTCCTCAGTCACTCTTACCTTCAGACCCCTCCCCGCCCCTCTCCTCCCTTATATCCTTTACTTAGCATTGTTCCTAATAGTATTTATTGTTGTTGTTTTCCTTATTGTGGTTGTTATTGCCTGTCTTTCTTTCTTTTGTTCAAACCGAACAATAAGCTTTGAGCATTGTTGAAAGATCAACAAGGGTTACCTCAACAAGAATTTGAAACCGCCTGTACATTCACTATTATCTTTAATATTTTCTTTATTTTTTTTTTTCTGTGACTACGATTGTTCGGAGTATTATTTGAAGTACACAGCTTAGCATCAGTCGCCTCCTAGTGATCATAATTATGCTAGAGCTTTATCTGCTGAGCCGAGCCAATAGTTTTTAGGCGATCAATATATAGACCACGAAATATCTATTAGGCAATATTATCGTCCTGAGCTTCGTAATAATAATCAAAGCATTGATTGATAGCGCAAGACCATCAAGATTATTATTATTATTACATGTATGACTGTTTGGCCTACTACTGTTATTATCATCATCATCATCATCATTTTATAAAATAGAAAAAGACTGTCCAACCGGCAACTAACTAAACAATTTTGAAAAAA
>JBCAUA010029086.1:0-12367 GCA_038406235.1 Peronia verruculata
TGGTTACGGTTTTATTAAGCTTTTCAACCTCCTATGGGTTGGGGGGGGGGGGGTTATATCAGCTGTTCAATAACGCGCAAAAAAATATAAGTTTGCGAGCTCAATATAATGTTTGATAGAGGGCACACTCAGAGGACGAGAACATCGAGATATGGGAGATGCTATACTGAGAAGACAGATAGAGAGAAAGAGGGAGAGAGGAGGAGGAGGAGAGAGAGAGAGAAAGAGAGAGAGAGACGATCCCTGACACAGGAACGATCAGATAATGCAAATTAATCGAGACGGAGGCGGTACAGGTAATGAAGAAGGTAGATAATTCGTACTTGAAGTGGTGGAGATGATTTACCTGATCTTGATCTCACTGTTTTGTCTGAAATGTGCAGATAAGAGGAGGCGAACAAGGAACCGAGAAGTAAGAGGGGTGGCAGGGGAGGGAGGAGGTTGAGGGGAAGGGAGTAGAGGACAGGAAAGTTCTGAGCTAATCATGGGATAATGCAACCAACAATTGCTGCAAGTTCTGATGGCTGTGTTCTTTGTTGTTCTGTTAGTAATTTGCACACTGTTTGTCTGATTTATTCCTCCCCGACATTTGGTAAAAATTATGCTAATAAGTATGCTATTCCAGAAATATCCAGCCACAATAATTATAAGAAAAGTTTCCTCGCGCTCAAAAGACGATAGTTCTCGTAAGAACTGTCATCTGTTTCAAAAAGCCTCTCATTTGTATTCTTCAGGTACTATTACAGTATCTCTTACTAAAGTCCACGTCAGTAGAGAGCTTGGGCAGCCAACGAAATGTCACCATCTCACAGTCACGAAGACAGTCACGATGAAAATAATCATCTCTTTGCGCGACAGCAATGTCTGTATCAAAAAAACATGGACATTTCAATGAACCCGTTCATTATGCTGAAATTAGACAACAACCGTAATACTCCACTGTGTCTCGTCAATAATTACGCGCGTAGGAGTTGAAAGTCCCAAAGAACTGCTCAACAGTTCCTCCCACTCACCAACTCAAACTGAATGTCTGACAAAGAATGGTAAGCGATGCTAACAAAACACGAGGATATGTAGAGTCAAGTTTTCAAGGATGTCGAAAATTTTTGAATAAAGAAAGAACAACTCTGGAAATAATGTCGCGTGGCGTATTAGCTCAGTGATTTGTGCTGTGGCCTTTGGAAGCAGAGGCCGGTCGTTCAAATCGCAAAGGCTGCATGTTGTATCCTTACTTAGGAAAGATACTTAACACACAATTTTCCTCAGCCCACCCACCTGTAAAACGGGTACCTGATGTATATCGGGGGGAAATACAGAGGCGGTGTACTGGGGCGACGTGGTCCGAAATGGCCAAGACAATTTCCCCTCTTGAGGTTCAAGGGATGGTACTTTTACTCTTTTTTTTATTCATTCCTCATGCTCTTTTTTCCTCTAAATTCAACAACAATTTAACCTATACTGTAAACATTCATATTATGATTCTGATCTTTCAAGTGATTTTTGCCCAACTCTGAACGTATTTTTGTCTTGTGTGTGCCCTACTTCACTCACTGCACACATCTACTTTGACAATATTATTTCTCAGTGCAAGTTGCTAGTTACGTTCACGTCATGAGTAAAGGACAACTTTGCAAAATCTGTTGATACACTCTTCGAATACTCCTCAGATCACTATAATAATAATGTCTGGTCTGGTACTCACAACCGGCTGAGCAGGGACCAGCAGCAATGCCAGTCTCAGAACTGATCTTTTGTCCCTTTCCACCAGGGCTCAACAAATCGCTTGATAGATAGCCCGGGGCAAGTAAAATTGCCGTCGGGCAAGCAGGTCTGAAAGCCGCTGCCCGGTTGGGCAAGTTCTAAATTCTGGGTGTATTGTCAGTACCGGTAGCCGGTACATCATGTTCTTTGATTGAAATGCTGAGAGAGAAAGAGAGAGAGAGAGAGAGAAGAGCGCGCCAACGATGCTATATTTTTAGCCTACAGTCACGTCTAGCTGGTTTGAGTCTACATCAAGCGTGAACCCGCGTTACTGTTTCCTTTAATTTCATTTTAATCCATTTTACCCGCTTTATTTTTCCAGTTTACGTTCATTGTTCGCATTTGTTTGTTTCATTTTGGTTGGCATTCTCACTTTCTTTACTGTGCACAGCCTCACCTCAAAGCTGTATATTGTTATGTAATAATTTTTACCGGTAATATAATTAATAGTGATGATCAGTAGTAATTAGATGACCCCTCGGCCTCGGGCAGGCTCGGGCAAGTTACTTTGGAATGGGCCTGCCCGATCGGGCAAACTAAAAAAAAAATTGTCGAGCCCTGCTTTCCACGGCGGTCCGTCCTCCGTGGCTACGGACATATATTTTTTTTTTTTTTTGTCCTCTTAGTCCCATTTTCAAATGGGCATCTTTGTATTTACCTTCTCTTATAATTTATCAAATCCTCACAAGGCGTAGATTACATTTTAGATTATTTTTGTTTTCTTCTCTGTGAATTTGTGAGCAATTGTATACAAGCTAGTATGTGTAAACACATTTATGTGTATGCGAATGAGTGAACTTTTGGGTTCAAAATTGTTCAAGAAATGACCCTGGAATATCAGCCTATTGATTTGTTTACTTTTAATTTCAAAGAATATTTTAAAACCTTTGAAGACTTCCAATGTTGCCACGTTGTGTATAATAAAATGTGTGTGTGTGTGATTTATTTTATTTGATTTTTTAAAAAATCTTATTATTTTGCATTTGTGTTTATGAATTGAAAGAGGAGAAATGTCTGTTAGGGTGATGGTCTAGAGAGTGACTGAAAATTCCGGAAAATGAAAATTGACGTGAAGATGTGACTGGTATTGGAAACCTAGAGTAAGTCGTGTAATAAAAAAAAAAATTTAAAAAAAAAAAGATCCTCTGTTCCTCCTTCTCTTGCCCGTTCCTCCAAGTGAAGCAGGAGCAGGTGAGAGAAAATCATATATACTTTAAATGCGTCTTGTAGGAGCCGCCTGTTAGTGATAGCATTACATACCAGCATCACGCGGTGTCTTTCCGCATGATTTTGGACTAAATATCATGTTTATCATTTCTGCCACCCTCTGTCTTTCTTTCTTCCTCTCTCTCTCCTTCCCTCGCTAACTCTCTTTCTCTCTCTCTCTCTGTTTCTCTCTCTCTTTCTCTCTCTCTCTGTTTCTCTCTCTCTTTCTCTCTCTCTCTCTCTCTCTATATATATATATATGATATATATATATATTCTCTCTCTCTTTCTCTCTCTCTCTCTCAGTCTCTCTCTCTCTTTCTCTCTCTCTCTCCCTCTCTCTCTCTCTATATATATATATATATATAATATATATATAAAAAGAGAGAGAGAGAGAGAGAGACATATATATTTATGTATTCTTCGCTCTTTGTGTATTTATCGACAGTCTTTTGTTGAAACATAATCAAAAACTTTCAATTATATTTTCTCCTTAATGTGGCCAAAGAATGATGCTTATTAATTTGTCCGTCCTTTGCCTGTTGGTAAATACGTCAGTTCGTTACTGCACCAGAACCTCCTTGTTTTGTGCAATGCTGTCAATAATTTTATTTGCGTGGAAATCTTCGCTACGCTATGCCGAGTCCGTTCTTGTTGCCTACTGAAAGCTTGTCAGTTCTCGAATCCCCAGAACCGAACGTTTGTCAGCATATTATTATTTTTCTAGATTTTGCGAATATAATTAAATTTGTATATCTATAAATCATTAGTTCTCTTACCCAACCCCTCAGAGCTTAAATGTTGTGCAATTAAATCAATGATTTGCACCAATCTCCAGCTAGACATTGCTGATATCATTAGCTTTATCCACTGATAACATGTCGATTCTAGAATCCTTATCATTTAAGTTAATTGCACACAAAATTTAACTGACAACTTTTCCAGTGGGAACAATTAAGTTCGTCAGATTCTCAGCGCTAGTACCCTATTTTGCATGTTCATTGAATTGGCACATAGCTTTAGTTGTACTTCATCCTTTGGATAAGCATCATCTCTTAAAGACTGAAAGAACCTTTGACTTCGTAAGAGGTTTCCACCTCTGAGGCTTTGTAGAACGGAACTGCCCGACATAGACGGTCATATAAATTACTTGACAAACAACAGCTTTATTTCACACTGGTCTCAGAAGTTGAAACAGCTGGAAAACTGTGCCCCCCCCCCTCCTCCTCCCCTCCTTTTCCCTCAACCTTCAGTACACAGTTCCAAAGTGTGAACACCAACTGTTTTGCTATACATAAATAGTGTGGCAGTGAGATATTTTAAGGAGAACTATGTCCTTGGCAAAGGCACGAAGAATCAGTTGTGAACGGTAAAACAACAGTGGTGGACTTTTTTTTTGTCTTTTTTATGTACCTTTTAAGGGAAAGAAGAGAGGATTGGCTCGGTTGGTTGGTTAATTGGTTGGTTGATAGTTTAATAGGTAGGTAGGTAGGTAGGTAGGTAGGTAGGTAGGTAGGTAGGTAGGTAGGTAGGTAGGTAGGTAGGTAGGTAGGTCGGTAGGTCGGTCGGTCGGTTGGTTGGCTGGTTGGTTGGTCGGTTGATTGGTTGGTTGGTTGGTTGGTTGGTTGGTTGTTTGGTTGGTTGGTTGATGGGAAAGGTGTAAAGTATCTGTAACAAGTCTCCTTATTACTGTCACCCCCCCCCCTCACGCCACACGCAAATGATATGCCCCTGAACGGGCTCAGATACCAGAGAGGCCGAAAGAGGAGAGAGGCGCGGAATGATAAGAGGAACCGGAAGCGCATGCGAGATGTAATTACTGTGTTTAAGTGTCATGTTCTTCTAGGACAAACTAGCAGTGTCTTCAAGCTTTCCCTTGTCTTTAGGGTATCCCCACCTTCCCATGATATGCCCACAGGTTGATCATTTATCAGGAAAAAAACAATGTGTCTTTCCTGTTTTGCATTCCACAGACTGGTTTTCATCCGCCTTATCGGGCGACTATGTCGCCTATGCCTCTGTTGTTTGTTTTTCTGGTTTCTCTCAGATTCTCATTAGAATGTTTGGGAAGGATAACAAAGTGATAGGCCTAACTAATAGGAGATCGTTGTGCTCAGTCCTATTGCTTTCCTTTACCAGACAACCTGATTGAACAAATAGAGTAAAGAGAAGAAGAAAAAAAATCACTTTTGCGCCCTTTGCTTGAAACATACACTATGATTTTTTATATTTTTTAATTTTTAATGAATGTTTTCTTCTTATTGTTATAATTTCATCAGTTTTTGTTGTTGTTGTTGGTGTTGTTGTTGTTGTTGTTGTTGTTGTTGTTGTTGTTGTTGTTTTGCGATCAGTCTTTCGAGTGGAAAGCAGTAAAAGGATTTTTTTCTCTTTACACTGTTTGCCCAACACATCTTTTTTCTGGTAAAGGGAAGTAAAAGTCCGGTCAAAATGATCTCCCCTTACACAAGTCCCTTTTTTTGGAAAGGGCAGATAATCTGCGAAACGATCTCCCATTAGTTAATACAACTTTTGTTCAGGGAGTTTTTGTGAATATGTAAGCAGTTGTCCACATGCTAGCATGTATAAACAAACTTATGTGTATGCGAATGCGTGATATTTAGGGTTCAAAATGGTACAAACAAATGATCCTGAAAATTAATATCAGTCTATTGATTTGTTTATTTTATATTGTAAAGAATATTATTTAAAATGTTTGAAGACTTAGTGTTGCCACGTTGTGTATATCTGTGTGTGAAGTATTTTATTTCATTGTATATCTAACTATTTTGCATCTGTGTTTATGATGTGAAAGACAAAGGGCGGTGGATCTAGATAGTTAGCCTAGATTTTAGAATGGATATTTGTTGCCTATCATTCAAAGGCAGACATCTCTACCTCTATTACAAAATCTGCGACAAAGGAGTGAGCACGGCTTTTCTGGCTGGAACAAAGTTAAGTCGAAGTTCTGACGGATTAAGTAAGACAGCAGCATGCGCCTGGCCTTCTAAGGAGCCATTAGTATTATTCAAGGTCAAAAATGGGAGGGGAGAGGAATTGGGGGATAGAGGGCGGGGGGGGGGGGGCAAAAAATGAAACATGTTTCCCAAGAAGAAGACGTATATCAAAAGAAACACTTCGTGATGTTGAGGGACAGATAGAGAAATGGTCATTCACATCAGATTTCATTAATTTTAATATACTTTTTCATTTCCCAGGGAACATTCGTGTTTTCATTTTGTGCTAGGCATTATTTCTCTGACTTTGATTGTCAGAATTTTAAATCTTTCGTCGATCACGTGTACAGTACAAAATATGTTGTTGATAAAGTTAAGGCATAATGTTCATGACAAAAACAACGACCAAAAAAAAAAGTACCCTGTAATCATAACAACTGAAAAAAATAATTGAATCAATAATATCATTTTTTTTTTAACTTCTGGGAAACCAATTTCCTTTACAGTAAGCAAATGAAGGCAATCAGAACTTGAGGATCTCATACTTCAATCTTGTTAGAATGTATAACTTTCATTCACCACCCTGACTTTTGTCTTTAGTTTACCATTGTTATGAAAGCATCTCCCCTGTTTTACTGTTGTTGTTGTTGTTGTTGCTGTTGTTGTTGTTGTTGTTGTTGTGTATTTTAATGATAGCCTTGCAAATCCTGCAAATTCATCCCAGGTATAAAGATATAATCTACTTTTGATAGTTTGTTCCTTACCCGGCAAAATGATTCGACTGTGTTCTCCTAGAAGGTTTCAGTCAACATTGCCAGCCTATGTAACCCAAAGATCCCAATGGCTCCGTGATTGCTGAAGTAAATTAATGTTGGCAGCCGAGTCTTTATTTATCAAGAAATTCATTGGTTGTATGGCAGTCTTCTTTCTTGTATATTATGCAAACCTATTGATCTGTGAATCTTCAGTCTGAATGCAGGATCGTCAAGTGGCGGACGTAAGACTGACTTGTCAACAATTATGGGTTTGGGTTTTTGTGTGTTTGTCAGATCTGACAGGTCACAGCACAATAGCACAGTGTTTTTGTCATGGCTGGCAAGATATGGGAGAGGGACAAAAGAAAGAGAGGAAACAAAAGGAAGAAAGAAAAAAGAAATAAAGGCAGAGAGAAAGAATGACAGAACGAACGAAAAGGGAAGATAAAAAAGGAAGAAAGGCAGACATAGAAAGAACCAAAAAGAAAGAAAGAGAAAGGAAAAAAGAAAGACAAAAGAACGAAAGCAAGAACGAAAGAACGAAAGAAAGAAAGAAAGAAAGAAAGAAAGAAAGAAAGAAAGAAAGAAAAGGGGTGGTGCAAAGATCGGCACACACAAAAAAGGGATGGATAAGACAAACGGCATTAATGAAGCCTCAGAGAGAAAGAACAGAAGAGAGAAACACAAAAGCGGAAGAAAGAATCAGAAGCCACTGATAAGAACGTATACGTGAGAGAGAGAAAAGGGAAAAAGGGAGGGTTGGAGTGATAGATAGATAGATAGATAGATAGATAGATAGATAGATAGATAGATAGATAGATAGATAGATAGATAGATAGATAGTAACAGGATGAGATATTCCTGGAGAAAGGAGAGTGAGAGGAAAGAGTTTGGAAAGGTAGGGGGGGGGGAGTCGACGAGATTGATTCTTTAGGTTTGAAGGTATCATTTTGAAGCCATTCACCTTCACATTGCGCAAGATGAAAGAACAGTGAATGCCAAGATATAAACAATTGTGCTCATTCTATTCGCCGAGTTTTGAGTCTCTGTCAACCCAGGAGTAAACAAAATCATATTGAGCATTTCTTAGGGTCTGTGCGGGATCTGGTGGGTTGTAGCCTGGTATACCTGTCTTCCCACTGTGCCATTCATCCAGCCCAGTGCCTTGCCTGGCTAGTCTGACGTCTAATTTCATTTTCTCTAGAACAGTGGTTCCCAACCCCCAGGCCATGGACCAGTATCGGTCCGAGGATCAATTGGTACTGACCGCCCAAGACCTATTTAATTATTTCCATTTTATTTACTGACTCGAACGATTTTATTATGCTACTTGACACGCGAATCTCCGTGACAGAAATCTATTTTTATTCAAGATATAACATGTTTTAACACACGCATAGATATACATATGGAAGTATCCACTTAGCACTATCTACGCCCCCCCCCCTCCTTAGAGTCGCGGTAAAACTGTCAAACGTTGAAAGGTCCGCGGCGACAAAAAAGGTTGGGGACCGCTGATCTAGAAGATCTCCTTGAGAATCGGAGACAACCATTCCCAATGATTCCAGTTGTTCATTCCAAGTATAACTCGCTCGTCATCCTGTGGAACATATTGAAGTGTCCATCCGTGCACAGTTGTTGCAATGGTGATGGTTGCTGTTGCATCAGTTGTCTGTGTTGCTGTTAATATTGTTGTTGGTGATCTTTATTGTCCCATTATACAATACGGTCTTTGCGATGACATGACACTCTGGTTGCTAGTTGGTTGGTTGGTTGGTTGCTTGCTTGCTTGCTTATTGGTTGGTTAGTTGATTGGTTGCTTGCTTGGTTGGTTGCTTGGTTGGTTGGTTTGTGTGATGGAGAAAGACATGAATATTTGCAAGGAGGTTATATACAACTGTCATTCCCAATCTGAATACAAAATGATACACTTACATCCTTGTTCATGCCCAGATACCAGATATAATGTTGTTGTTACCTGGGATGTGGTTATTAAGTAATGTTCCTCTCTCCAGCCTATCACATCAACCAGAACGACAAAATGTTACGTCGTGTAAGTGTGTATTGAAAGAAAACCTCGGTCATTTTTTTTCTGTTTGCCCACTGTCGTAGATCTACTCATACACTATATTTTATTTCAGGACGATCTGACTTATGGCAGACTTGAACAGCATTGCTTTTCCCTCTCGGATCTGACATAATGATTTAGAACCTAGTGAATATAATTATGGGACCACATTAATTTTGTCCACTGTTTCATTCCCCCTTCTCCCCCCCCCCCCCCCCCCTCGCCCGTTCGTCTTCCTTTCTCCTTCTAGTCAATGAGAATTCTAGGTTAACTCACAGAATGATGTGTTAGCAAAGCGCAATCATGAACTGGGGTGGGGGGGGGGGGGGGTGGGGGGGGGGGTGGGGGGGGGTGCATGTGGTTTCTGTTGTGCCTTCTGTCAATTGTTCTACTTTGCTTTCTTTGTTGTTGTCGTCGTGGTTCTGGTGTTGGTGCTGCTTGCCTGCCTGCCCACCCTATTGCCACCCTCCTGATGTGCCTGTCGGGGTCAGGAGTTCAACCAAGGTAGACAAAAAAAAAAAAAAAAAGTGATATGTTTGGTCTAAGCTGACGTCAGTCAACAGCTGTTCTCCTCAGACATCGGAAGGAAATGGTGCTCATGCACCGACAGACAGGCATGGCTTCAGACACGAGGATCAACAGGCGACAAAGGTCAAGCCACAGACTGGCATTATGCACTTCTTTTTGAGTCCCAGGGTTTCTCTTAACCACTGCCAAATTTAAATAGGCTTCGAACACAACCGCAGTACAGTATTAACCTTCTTCGATACAACGTTTTTTTTTTTTTTTCACAGTTCAACTGCTTCTCTAGCTATTCCAATATAAATTTCCCACAGTTGCATCGTTTGTTTCTCTGAAATCTGCCTAAAATTTTATTCACAACAAGATGCAAGATAGAAAGTGTCTATTTGTTGCGGAAACTCAAAGGGAGATCTTCATCAAACAATTGTTCTGGCTAGCTTAGCCTAATACTAGATATTGATCCAGTAAGATTTGAGCAGCAAAACCAGTTTTCCGGGTAAAGACATCAACGTGTGTTAGAATATGGCTCTTCATCTCTTTCTCAGTTTTCTCCGATTCATTATTTAACACCTAACGAAAACATAGAGAGTCATGAGTCCAAAAGAAAATCCTCTCTGATCCTATTCTCCTTCTCCGAGAGAGAATCGCATACCGAATAATGTTGTCTCAGTGCTTTAACAGACAGAAAGTTCTTACTATACTGAAAATACATTTCTCAATAACAGTCAGTTAAACAGTTACCGCTACGCAAAAATGCCTATAGAATGCAGACTGTGTCAATGTCATCACAGATTGATTCAAGGAGTCATGGCAATTAGTAGTAGAAGTGAGCCTGCGGAGAGCCAACGTTTGACTAAAGATGACTCAATTTCTTAAGATTTGGGCATGTGGCTATGCTTTATTTATTTTACATCGTGCTACGTATGCATAAATCTGTTGATTTTTTAAACTTTTCAGTCTGATAGACCAATTATTTGACGGTAAGTGTAGCGAAAAGTCCCTGAAAAAAATTAAATATTGCTACCAAGTAGTCAAGATGATCTATTGCTACCAGGCGGTTTTAATATTCAAGCAGGGTATTTAGATTAACAAACTTCTTTCCCTAACTCTAACCCTAAAGCTAACCCTAACCCCTAAAACCATTTGGCCTGGTATGGAACTTCTCCCTAGAGTCTGGAATCTATGTCTAGAATCTTACAAAGTCTTAACCCCATATCCGAAATCAATCGAACGATGTGTCTGAATTGATCGAAAAGAAAAATCTAGTCGCAACAGACCGCCGATTCTGTTTGACCACTTGATTATAATTACATTGAAAATGTGAGCAGTAACAACTAAAGCAATATACAGCTGGAAAATGGGGGTCTGTAGAACAGATCTTATTTAAAACTGTCTAGAGAAACACGTATTATAATGGCAGACACATGTATGAGCACAATGTGCAACAAACTCCCAGAGCAAGAGGTAGCAGAATGGTGAAGTTAAGATGTGGCGATAATTTTGCGATAATTTTGATGATAAAAAAAAACCATGCAGATATTATTATCATTTGTCACAGCTGCGGAGTAACTTTGGTCGTGCACTCCCATTGTTGATACACAGACATCGTCACTGTCGACTCCTGGCGTACAGCCAACCATTAGGTGACAATATTGATTAATACAGGTGGGCACCTATTTCGGGCTCGTTTGACAATATCAGTATCATCGTCGTATGGTGCCCTTCATCTCAGCTTTCGACAGATGCAAAAAAAGAAAAAAAAAAAAGCAGAAAAAAAAAGAGATGAAAAGAGAAGGAAAGGAAAACAAAAAGAAAAAAGAAAAACAAGAAAATAGAAAGGAAGTGAGAGAGAAAGGAAGATAAAAGCATTTATATAGAACCTTTTCGCGTACCGTACAAGTACAACCTCTAGGCCCTTAAGATAGACAGAAAGAACAAAAGAAAGAAAAAAGAAAGAGATCAAGACATGAAGAACAAAATGGAAAAAGAAAGAAAGAAAAAGAAAAAAGAACGAAAGAAAAATGAAACAAAGAATTTCTGAGGGAAAGACAGAAAGAAAGAAAAAAGAAAGAAAGAAAAAGGACATTGGAGCTATCGATTTTTTTTTTTATTATTTTTTTTTTTAATCGAAATTCATAAATACCACAGAGTTAATGGCTACTGGATCTAAACTATATTATTGTTCAGTGACAATTGATGTAACTCTATTGAGTTTATTTTAAACCGCTACATAATAAATAAAGAGATCATTGACCTAACACACAAATAACAATATAATAAATAATAAATTCTTACATAAAAATATACAACAGAAAAAAAAGGATCAGAAAAAAAGCAAAAAACAAAACAAAACAAAAACACAAAAAACAAAGGGGGAAAAAAAAAAAACAAAGATTTTTTTTTTTCTCCAAAGAACAGAGAAAGTCATTGACTAAACACAGTGGTATCAGAGAGGGGAAGAAAAATTTCCGTGATGATTAAATACACTGACCGTCTAGCACGTATACATCATGCACACATCATTATTTATCCTAGCCGTGCTTCTCACTGTGCCTGTCTCTCATTTATTTGCCTAGGTCTGAGTACAGACCACACCCAGCTTAACTATGGCTAAAGTTAAAGTTTCCTGGACCGACCCAGGCCGAGTCTAGTCGAATGTGTGAGCGTGTGTGGTCTGGAAGTTGTTTCGGCGGGGCAATTCGTAAATCATGGTGATGTCATGATGTTGTTTATGTTTTGTTTGTGTCCAATTCGAGCCAGGTAATTGCTCCAAAGGAAGGCAGATGTCTGGTAGTGAAATAGATGGGTCAACCCAATGGAGCCCGCACAAACATCCAAATAGATGTACATTCAAACAGCCAGGAAGACGGATTCGACTGACAGAACAAGAAAAAACTAGACGTAATCGGAAAGGTTTAAGTTAAAACAACAGTAGATTAGATCATAATGGGATGTGAAAATAGGACAAGATAAGATAAGACCACATGAAATTAGATGCGATATTATTCATGTACAAGATTCACCTGTGTTTTTATATCTCTTGCCTTGCCATATTCGGTCATTATTTCTCATAGTCTGTTTTTCTTCCTGCTGATCCCCTT
>JBCAUA010029097.1:7734-26529 GCA_038406235.1 Peronia verruculata
AAAAAGCGGGGGGGGAAGGTGGAAAAAAGAAATAGGGGGGAAAACCCCCCCCCCCCCCCCCCCCCGATTTAGATGTACTTTACAACTTTTCCTTCGCAAATTGAAAGCCGTTAAGTCCAAACAATTTCAAGTAAAATATGTCATGTATCGGAATAAATTCTTTTCAGAAGTGGATACCCTCAATTTGTGCTCTTGTAAATTTGATACAACAGAGTCGATACAAGCTTATCTGGATAAAACTGTAAATGTCATAAAACATCTCAGATCCACCCCCCCCCTTTTTTTTCTCCTCCTTCTCTGACAACGATACTCCTACGTGTATCTCTTTTCATCAATCCCTCATCCCCGTCACCAACAAAACATTCCTTCTCAGTTTCCATCATCCTTATCCCATTCCGTGTGCATTGTAAGCTTATTGTGTTGGTGTTTTACAGTTTAGGTGCACTTGCATGACATGACAATTACAGCAACATTGTTGTGAAGGACTATGATCAATATAATAATACTCTATATTGCGTGGCCAGACTTAGAAGAATTAAGCTTGGGAAATTATGTTGCAGTTTTGAAATACAGAAAAAGAAAGAAAGAAAAGAAGAAAGAAAGTAAAAGCGTCGCAAATAAAACGGAAATGGTCTGTGGCAATGTTCTAATAAAAATTTGATGTAGCTGCCAATGAAACCGGTCTCTCATAATATCGAATGTTCCAGATTTGTTTTTGTAAAGTATCATTTTTCTGTTCGCTGTAATAACTTTATGTATGAGCACAGAATGTATATGTGTGCCCATCTATCAATCTACATGTATCCGCTGGAGTCCATCCGAAAAGAGAGACATGGTTACGGTCTAATCTTATTTTCAGTACGGTAATTTCAGCCCCTCTTGATGGCGGATATCTCTGATGATCGACATAATTTATGAAAACACGACACCTATTCATCATCATGTGAGGGTTAAATTAGATTTTTCTTTTACGTCATCACAGATAACAAGAGCCAGGCCTAAATCCAGGCCAAACGACTTAATCTTTGCATTACTGTATCGGATGTCACTTTATTATTACTATTATTTTTTAACGAAACATAATTTTACGCCTGATGATCTGAAGATTATCTGAAACAAGATGTAAAGGACGGAGATTAACCAAATAACAAGCAGCTCGTAGTACAATACAGAGGGAGCTATTACTGGAAAACGTATCTGATTTCTTATGACTAGTGCTACATTGGGGGGGGGGGGCGCAAGGTATAAGCTCAGGTTACAAACACAAAAAAACCGAGTAGCCAATCAGTGTCAGGGGCCACGAGGATATTAAACATATCACGTGGACTGTTTTTCGCCATGTCACGTGGAGGCTCGAGTGATTGGTGCGACAGACGTAAATGAAATCGACGGCAAGAAAACAACATTTATGATTATGAGATAAAATATTGTAATTTTTTTAAAGAGATCGAATTCCTTTCTTTCTTTTTCTTTCTTTCTTTCTTGCTTTAGTTCTTTCTTTCTTTTTTTTTTTTTTTAAGTCAACAATAAGATTTCAGGACAAAACTCCGCAAAATACCTAAATTATCCCAAGGTTTTATATCGATGATTCAACTTGATCAACAGTCAATGGGTATCTCCACCATAATGCAGGTCATACACTTACAAGCCAATGCCGAAGTGATTAACTCAAACCGTTCCTTCTCGTGACATGCGCTATTCGCATGAATGGATTGGCCAAACACTCTCACGTATTTTTTAGCCATTGGCTTGAGCAAATTATCCCTGTCAAAGCAGACAATTCAAACAAGAAATTAATGACATGTATTAGTTTATCACATTATATACAAATGTTTGTGTTTGCTATCACATCAAATGTAATTTGTCTGCTTCCTTTGATACTGAGATCAAATTAATGGATTTTGGAAAAGAAAAGGTTTCAGTTACAAGAATAAGTTTGAGAGTCTTGGAGATTCCTATGGCACAAAGGCATGACAATCAGGCTGAGCCTGATTCCGGTTAACTAAGACTGGCATGACCGGTCGCCTTGTTCAAACCATCACTTTCCCTGTACATTATCAATTTCACCTGTTAAAGTGACTAGAACATGCCGATAGTTCATATCGACACATGACTCAGTTATGGAATTAACCAAGTTCGGCCATAATTTCTTTTTCTCGTTTTGCCCATAGACATCTGCAATAGACCTATGACATCTTGGTTAACCTTAAACGTATCAATAGACATTGCTGGAAAATCAGTAGTTTGTCATATCAACAGCAATTTTTTTCTTGTTGATCTTATCTCAAGTAATTCATGTTTGGCCTTAAAGTATAATAGAAAGAAACGTTTTCCTCTTTTGTGTGTAAATAGATATAATTTTCAAGCATAAGATAAAATGAGGGAATATTTCCAAAAATAAGTTGGTCAACTGGCACTTTTGGAGTAAAAAATGTCTGATTTGTAGCCTGTTCAGCTAGCATTTAAACTTCTATGGGGTCCTTTCCCCAGGATATAAACGTGAGAGAATCCATGATTGTCCAAGAGTAACCTATCAACTGTAGGCAGAAATGACTCTGTTGCCAAAAGCAAAATTTCCAAAATCTCTGAAACGAAGCAACTTTTTTTTCTTTTTTTTTTTTTTTCGCTCTTCATGGCGAGATAACTCTATAGATTAAACAGCGAGGATTAATTAATTTATGGAAAATATATTCATTCTCAGCCGTCGTATAATCATATCTTCACCTATTTGCAACACAGAGTTACAAGATGTTGCCAAAGGCAGAATTTGGGCAAAGGATGTTAAAAAAAAAGTTTAAGGAACAAAAGAATAGCTAGAAATTCAATAAAGTTGCTGTTCAATTCATTGGTAAAAAGAAAAAATGCACACGTAAAAAAAGAAACGATTCAACTTCATGTTTTTTTTTTTTCACAGCCATGTTCGCAAAACTCTCCTGAGTACCGGTACTTCTGAAACACCTCCAGTCCTCCAGAAAGAACACGTGATGCAAGGCACACGTGCAAATCCGCGCGTAGACACACAATCATGCGCGCATTACCAGTCACCATAATGCGTATTGATTTTTCTGCTTTCTTTTCCTTATCCTTATTTGTTAAATTCATAATCAAAATCTCTCTTCGCCTTGGTTGTTTGATTTTTGCCGAGAAGTAAACCAGCATCTCATGTTTCGCTCCCAGCGGCGTCCTCTTTACACGTGGTCTGATTTCCGCAGCAGAAGAAAAATCTGCAACTCTCGCGTTACCATTACATACGCGTTTTCCGTCCATTAAAAATTTGATTTTGAATTTACTTTTGCTAATGTGTCCCTATCGCATGATTTTATTGGTACATGTGCGTCCACTCTCATCCCTGTTCTCTCCTTTCTTTCCTCGTGCATTTACACACATACACACATTTCCACGAGAGCTTTATATATAAAAGAATAGATCATGATTTATTTCACAAACCGCATTCTTCCACACATCTTTTTTGTTCTCTCTCTCTCTCTCTCCCCATCTTGCTCGCTTTCATATACGTAGCCACACCCATACTCACCCTCAGCCCTCCTCCCCCCTTTTCCATTATCGCACGCACATGTATGTTATACATTTTATCATTTATTCTTTCTCGGGCTCTTTTTCTCTTCAAACATATTTTCCAAAACACACACACACACACACTCTCTCTCTCATACACACATCAGACATACACATAATTCTTGTTATCTTCCACAGAAACACATTCCTTTCCGCTCAATGGTTATGGTTTTTATAAGCTTTTCACCCTCCTGTAGTGGTGGTTATCTCAGCTGTCTACAACCGTGGTAAAAAAAATAACATAACATTATTGTGTTATGTGATCAACCAATAATTTTCCGCTCAAGATTATGATCTTTTTCTTTTCTATTTCTCTCTCCCATTACTCGTGCCTTTTCCATGAACCACATGCACACAATCAGATTTTTTTGTGTGTGTATGTACCCATTGTCAAACCCTGTTGATTGCATGCCTTTGGAAGCACATGCCCATGCAACTAGACACCATTTTGACTGCCCCTTTTCCCTCACCTTTCAGTCTTACATACACCGATTATATTTATTTCTTTTCAGCCTCGTGATCTCGATGGAGTTTCTTTCAAATCAAAAGCCGTACCCTTCTCCCTGCGAATATCACATTCTATAAAATCATTATCGCCCCGCTTATCAAAGTCTACAGGGTGGCCCCCTCCCCCGTCCACCAAGCCCTACAGGGTGACCCTCTGCAAGCTTAAATGCGTAGCTCGACAGTGTACTCACTCTTTCAATGACAGTGAATCCATTTAAAAGCAAAATTACATAAATGGATCAAAATTACATGTTTACAAATGATTAAACAGATATTTTTACAACACTGTATTTCGTATCTTCAGTTTCCTCGAAAGGAACGAAAGGAATAAGAAAAGCACTGCTTTCTCTCATTCATCTAAAATGAAATGGATACATTCTTTGTCTCACAGATGTCAAAGAAAGCATACATTATATTATCAATTGTTTACTGGCATTCTCACAAACACTCTGTCGTTCTTCAGTTTTTGTCTTTTTAAATCTATCTCTGGCTAATTGACATCCTGCATAAACTCGCCTTGTTCTATTCGTGGCTTCCAATCCATATTTTTTAATGTTTCACAATTCTCTCTATCTCCCTCACACCTTTCATAACTTTTTGTGCCTCAATGACTCACGCTTTGCCACTCACAAGTCGAGTAGTCACACACTATACACGAGTACTCACACACGATACACAACACAGCTGAGCTGACACGGACCCGCAAGGCAGAACATTCGATTCTTTCAACTTAACCCTCCAAAAACTGGAGAAGCTTTAAATCGACACCACACTTTTAACGCATTCTGACAGCACATTTTCCCCGCAAATTCTGTTTCGGGAAATAACAGATTTTAATTTTGCAATCTCTCTTTTAAAGCATAGCAAATAATATACAACCTTTATGAAAGAATATATAATTATTATTGTTATTAATCACTATTATGTTGCCGAAGCTATATTTGAATAATAAAAGAATCTGAGATGAAAAAAGGCATTGGCCACAAAGTACGGTAGTTCTACCGTGTCTGACAATGCATCTGTAATCGTGCACAAAGTGCCACGAAATCAAAACTCGGTATTGCCTTCGGAGAGAGTTGATATATGATTACTCTGAGAATATCGATATATGGTTACTATGAGAATATCAGAGATAATCTGCAGTTATAGCCTTTCTTTACCGTCTACCCATCAGATACGAAGCCGAAAAGGGTTAATAGCTGAACAAAGCAAAATTAAAAATAAAAAAAAATCACATGCTATATTTCTTTTTCTTCACAGTAATTGTCAAATCTGCTAGCAGTTTTACGGCCAGTTTTCTACCATTTTGCGGAAAATTTATGGGCTTTCATTGGCACGCATCGAGAGCATTAAGAGACACTTCAGTCCTCTCTGCCACCTCATGCCGCCCCTGAAGGGTCTCTGAAGTACCTTTTCTTCAAAACATGGGCAAATAGGAGATAAAACGTGTTATTATTATTATTTATTATCATTTTTAGCTTTGTTGTCTTATGGCAAATCCGTAGTATTAGTCGAAAGCGTTTCGAATTAGTTATGTTTGTGATTATGCGTGTATTAGTGGTCGGGTATGTTGGTGGCATTATTACCAAGCCAGGTTTTGCGCATCGGCATTGATTGAGGAAGACTGATTTCATACCATAGAAAATATTTCAGCCCACAAATTGTCTTCCGTGTCCACAAATAAAAGTGGATGGATGTATATTGATCAAAGAGTGGGTCAGGGAATGAATGATGGATGGATGGATGGATGGATGGATGAATGGATGGATGGGCAGACGAATAGACAGACAATCGGGCGGATGCGTGAATGAATGGTAAAGATGGGTGTATAGAAGGGTCTGTCGGATCAATTATACTGTCAAATAAAATCGCTTGGGATATTGTGGTAAGAGCTGTCGGTCTATGACGAAGTGAAGGGCTTAAAAACGGGTGTGGCGCCATAAGAGCCAAGACCAGAATCTCTGTTCGTCATCTGGCCATGTCTTTCTTGGTCAGTTTCAAGTTTTGAATGAAGCCCGACAATCCTTTTTTTTTTTTTTTTAACTATAATCACTTATTTTTAAGAAAAAAAATATTTCCAACATTTGCTTTTTTTTTTTGTGTGAGTTTATTTTTCAAAAACGTTCACATTTCAAAGAGTATTCCAGATACAAGCCCGACAATCCTGTGCTGAATGCAATGTGGGATGGTAGTTGTGTTGAAAGATAAGGATTCTGATATGGTTTGATTGTCTTCTGTATGGAATACCACTTTGGCAGTTTCCAATGGCTCATAGCTATTAGTCTCGACTCAAGAAACAGTGCGCACATACCATGCGGTCTAGTCCAAACATGAACAGCAGGGGAACTGTCTATGAAGCAAAGATCGCATCAAAAGAGCTATTTCACTTTCTTGCAGCTTCTGCATGTTTTTGGTTCTTTAACAACGTAAATGGGTGACGAACTCTCAAATTAGGATCAGATCTATTTTTATCTATTGTTCAAAATAGATATTCAGCTTTAAGGGCAATATATACAAAAGTCTCGCCATAATCATACTAAAAAATTAGACCCATCATTAGGAGACCATCCACATATTTTCATTTTATGCAGTGCGGGACTGATCTTCTGAAATTTATACAGTGATATTATTGAGGTTAGACTACTGTTACGAACAGCGATGCTGAGAAAGTTTGGGAAGTGTTATAAATTGTAGAGGCTCATGCATATTTGCCAGCAGAAGAGTTGGTGCATCCAGACCCGGCTACATTCTTAGCCATAGTGTCACATTAAACAAACCGTGTGGCTCGCGAGGATTCATCCTTTTGCGGCGGAGCTCTTGGAAGACATTCTTTGTGTCCTCCTCCAACAAGCAGTTACTGTAGCTGCCTTTACGATTCTTCAGGTTTACTCGCTGTGTGTGTGTGGAGATGTGCGCGCTTGTGTTTGCTTTGTTTTGGTTTGTGTTGGGATTTAGCGGCACATCGGCACGATTATTGTTGTATTGTGCCCAGCACGGTGACGTAGATTTACGTGTCAAACAGACTGATCAAAGTGCATACCGTGTGTGTGTGTGTGTGTGTGTGTGTGTGCGCACGGGCGGTTGTACTTGTGTTCGTGAGTGTGTGAAGAGGGAGGGGGGGGGAAGAGGGGGATTGGGATTGACGGATAGGTTGAGGAATGACTAAAGATATACCAGCTGGTGAAATAAACACGACACACTCATCCTAACAAGGGGGACCCCTCGATCCTGCAGATAATTCTGTGCACGTTATATAATACATATATTTTTATGAGAGAATGCGTTCGTGTACTTTTCAACATGGCACACACTCACTCCACCCTCTCCACAATTACGGCTTGCCTACCCATCCGTCTATCCATTCACCCATTTACCTTTCCATCCATCTATTCAGCCACTAGATCGTCTCTTCCCCTCCTCAGTTTTCTACCATTTACTTGTCAAATCTTCCGTTCACCGATCTCTCTAGCCTCTCTTCCTACTGACCATCCTTCCCATCCTCTGTTCTCCCATTCCGCCCACTTTTGTTTTGTCCCACCTTTCTGCTCTCGTCCATAAATTCTCCCCTACTCTCGCCGTCCACTCGATCTCTTCACCCGTCTCTCCTTAATCCCTCCATTCATCCTTCCTTTGATTCCCCCCCCACTTATCTTTCTCTCCACCCGCTCCCATTCTTTAACCCCCCCCTTTAATCTATCCCTTCAATAATTTATCTCTCCCTTTATCCCGCCCTCATTCCTTCACTCCATCATCCATCCATCCATCCATCCATCCATCCATATGCCTCTTCTTTCCTCCCGCCATCAACTCAGCATTTTTCAAATTTTTCAAACGGGCGTTTGTTTGTCTGTAGAAGCAGTAAACATTTTACAGTATTTTTCTCCTTTCACCCTCACTAATAATTTGAATTTATTTGGAACTGTTTTGTACCTAGAACACCCGGAAATAGCTCTGTGATCTGTTAGGAAATAGCTCCGTGTTCTGTTATATGCACATGAGATAGAGAGAAAGAAAGAAAGAAAGAAAGAAAGAAAGAGAAAGAAAGAACAATTCTCAGAATTGCCACTTAACCCCCCCCCCCCCCACCTCCACCCCCAAGGTTTCTGTACGTGAAAAAAGATTTGAAGTGTTTTTCTTCTTTTTTTTTTTTTAAACCTATGTTTATCACCCTTTAATTTCATACGTCATTTTTCACGTCAAATTAATTTTCTCTGCCACCTGCGCAAAGAAGAATTCACAGTTTATGCTATAATCTTCAATGTACACGAAAGTACAGTGTCTGTTTGATAATGGTGAATTATCTATCTTCTGGCATCGGCATTCTTTTTTCTTCCAATGAATTTGTGTCTTTCGCCATTTATTTTTAAGCTGCATACTTGCGCTGATGCAAATCAACCCAGTTCTAGGAATTTAAAAACAATCACTCGGCGCCTGGCCAGGTGTCGAAACGCAACGTTTTCTTCATTTACTATTTCAGAGCACAGATGGAAAATCACAGTCCGTTTCTGCTGTTTAATTTGAAAGTACTCGGTCGACCTGACAAATGTTTATGCTAAAGTTTTCCATTTATAACACAGGTTCTCTCTTCGCCACATGATATGTGATCTGTAAATCGTGAGAGGGCTCAAAGGTTCGTGAATGTCATGACGAAGGGGAGAGGGTGCCCTCTGACATAGAGAGGGTGGATGGCATGAAACTGCCTTGGCAACCCGACCCGACATATTTTGTAAACAACTATAGCAAGGTCATAGGATGTTGCAGCGTAGAACTGAATATTATGAGATGTTCTGTGTTGTTCAGCATAAAAAGAGTGTCTGTCTAAGCAAGATATGTATAAAGGCATAATGATGAAAATGACTGATCTCTGTAGGAACAGAGATGATAAATTGATTGATTGGTCGACTGGTTGTTTGATTGGTAATTTACAAGTATAAACTCGGGGGCTGTTTTCCGTAAGAGCAAATCTGCTCACTTGTTTCGTACACAACCATATAAGTAATACTTTCAACAAGCATTGTACCTATCCTTTGCTTCTATCAATTTTCAACATAAAAAAATGGGCCTCAGTCCATTATTTTGTCTTGGCTTGATCCTCGACTCCGGAAGAGTCTTTCTCCGCCTGTATACATCTGACTGGACCTCAGATAGGTGTTAGAGGAACGGGAAGCCAAAGTTTTTGCTGAGGATTTAATGGGAATGAACTAGCATGGGAAACGTCAGCGGAACTGAAGCTGCCTTGTGCCCAGGTCATCCTGGTGCAAGTTTGGACGTAATTTCCGAGCCACTGTCTCACAAATGGTTAACTATCTATAATTGATATTGTGTTGACTTCCGACAGGTGGATGAAGGGAGGAATGTTAGGACAGACGGACGGATGGATGGATGGATGGATGGATGAGTGAGCTGGTGGATGGATGAATGAATGAGTTGATGGATGAATGAGTGAATGGATGAGTGGATAGGTGGATGAATGTATGGATATATGGATGACTCGATGGTTGAATGGATGGATGGGTGGATGGCAGATGGACGGACAGATGGAGGAATGGAGGAATGTATGTATGTATGAATGAATGGATGAGGAGTAGATGGATGAATGAGGAGCAAACGGATGGATGGATAGGTGAATGGATGGATGAATAAACGAATAGATGCATGCGTGGATAGGTGGATGAGATTATAAATAGATGGATGGATGGGTGAGGAGAGGTGTGATAGAGGGGGAATTTGTTAGACGGCTAGGTGACTGGAAGGATGGAGAGACGGACGGACAGATACTTTTCTTCAACCACTGCAATAAAACATCAGCTATTTAGGATTTCAAATTCATTTTCAGTGCTAGATGTATTCCTAAACTTATCTTTCTTTTATTTCTGAACGTTCTTTCTTATTTGCCAAAGAGGAGAACATCTGATCAAAGTGTTTGCTAACTGCAACAAAATATGTCCTGCAAGAAACAAAGATTTTTATCAAAGTATAATTTTTAACCCTTCAAATGAAAGCATTTCGTGCTACTAAACATAGGTATTGAGACAGATCGTACATTTCCAAATGTATAATTTTTTTTTTTTTTTTTGCCTTTGACAGTTCGTTCATATTCTTATATTCTCGTCAGCTCAAGATGGGCGCGACTTGTCTCTTTATAGCGTTCTTCATGGAAAAACAAAACAAAACAAAACAATGTGGAGAGAAAAGAAAAGCATGAATCCACAAAGCATTTGATTAAATAATCATGGTATTCTAGATTTTTTTTTTTTAAACAAGAAAATACAAAGCCTTTCACACATACTGTATTGCATATCTAGAACGATTTATAGGCTAGAAAATCTAAATCAATACACAGGTACTGTATATCTAGACACTTTATAGGGTAGAAAGTACAATTTTCACACAGAAACCAATTATCTAGAACAATTTACAGGCTATAAAATATGGAACTTACACAGGCACGGCATAGGCTACATATTTAGAACGTTCATGGTCTCAGGGACATTGTTGTGTTCCCTCCTCAGCGCGCATCACTTATTTGCAACGCTCATAGGCCTTCCCTCGAATCCTCCCTCCGTACTTTCATTCTCGGGTTTTCCCAGCTCTACTTTTCAAATTTTCTTCCTTCTGTTTTTATTTTTTCCCCCTTTCCCTTCCCACTCACCTCCCGTGGATTCTACCATTCTATTACCAGTCATTTTTCCTCACTTTCGCATGTCCACCAGTAAAAAAAAAAAAAACGCAGTAAAGACTTGACTTAGTTTTAGAAAGTCCATGCTCTACACCACACGTAGAATCCGTAGATCTGAGCAGACCCATAGTTCAAAGAAAAAATTACCCATCCGATCCCCACCCCTTTTCGACTCTCTCAGACTCTCTCATATATTGGGCATTATTAATTTAATCACTCCTGTGATTGCAGCATAATCATTGAGAGTATCTTTAGTACAACACAGGTGCAAGAACCTCCATTCTTTAACGCCGTGAGTACTGATTGGCCTACTAGTAAGCACGAGCATTCCAGTAAATCATAGGTCAAAGAATCGCCATCCTGCAACACTATGATTTCTTGACCAGTGTTTTGAAGAACGCATCACAAGAGAACGAGTCTCCACTCTTTCACGTCATGATGAGTATTTGGTCAGCACTGTGAACTCATATTCACAAATCAAAGAATCCTTGTCTTTGTGCTGTGGGATTCTCATATATTATGCTGAGGTTCTACGAATGCCCGGCATGTTGTAAGATTTATGCTGATACGCATATAAAGTAAATAAAGAGGTTGCCACTGAAAACGGGCTTCCTCCAATTCCGACGCCCACAGTGTAAATAATAAATACTTAACCAATTGGTACATCTGTCCTTTCCTCCGTGTTCTTCTGTTCTACTAACACACCCACCCGTTTGTTCGTCTGTCTTTCCATCCATCCATCCATCCATCCATCCATCCATCCATCCCACTCTGTTCCCCCCCCCTCCCCCCCCCCCCCCCCATATGTTTGAATCCTTTTCAATGTTTACATTTGTATTATGCGTTAATGCTGAAGGTGAGATTAAAAAAATATATTCGACGGCATTGCCTCTTTCTTGTTGGAAAGCGCCCGGGGGGGGGGGGGGGGGGGACATACGGTTCTATGGTCAACCCCCCTCCCCCCCCAGCTTGCCGCTAGAGGCGTAATAATAATGATAATTTTTAAATTAAACGATCAAAATGGGAAGAGATCGAGTCAGCAGCGGCATTTTCAAAAATAATGACACTAAATTATTCCGTAATTCAAATTTCATCAGATCTTCTTGAAGATCTTGATGACCAGCCCATTGAGGTTGGCATTCTGCATATGGCATCGATTATTGCTAAATGAAATCCAGAGTGCCCATCTGATAATATGCCAACATGACCACTACATCCAGTGGAGAGAACATAATTTGACTGCCCTTGAACGAGAATGGGTTTTTGTAGGAGGAGATTTAATAATCCTCGGAACCTGAAGTGTGAAATTTCTCATGAAATTCAAAATGCAGATCCTTAAATTGTTTTTAGAACGAGATTGAAAACACTCCCATCCACCTTTTAGTGCATTTTTTGTTGTTGTTTTGTAATTTTTATATATATATTAAAAAAAAATGTTTTTGCTTTTTGTTTATAATTGTTTCTAAATTTATGAAAAACGCCTCTAATGAGCATTATTATGTCTAGTGGGTATTAATTTTGCTCCCTTAAAAGCCAAAATGATATCTAAATTTTATCTTGTATAATCTTTAGAATCTTCAGTCTCAATTTACAAGTATTCGGTGTCCAAAGATCCTCTGAGATAGACCAAAAAGATCACGATTTGTTCAGAAGCTGCGCTCAGCTTATGTATTTGAATCTGGAAGGCATGTCCTTGGTATATTGGGGGTCACTTCGAAAGTTTCCAGACTCGGACAGATGGAATCAAGCTAGTTTTTTTTTTTATTTTTGCACATTTGCAAGTATGATATATACAGGGAATTTCCACAAAATTTAGATCAATACCACCTCGAGACAGGCTATACCGTCATCGAAGCAACGTCATCCTCGGGGTTATGCGATTTTCTCAGATTGGCCATGAATCTTCAACACCGAGACTGCAGGGGAGGATTTGTGAATATTTAAAGGGATTAACGGTTAATGGTTGTATGAAAGTTCCGGCACTTCTGCACTCTCAAGAACATAACTTTTCGTTTGGTTTGTATGAATTTGAACAGGATAAAGCGTCTATGGAAGATGATGACTGATCTAGTGGCTCAGCATACAAATGTCACCGAAGAAACAACAGTGAGCTACTGACAAAACTATGCCTGAGCAAGATGCAAGAGTGACTTAAGGAGATAAGGCATACAATGGAGCTCCCATGACATGTTTTAGAAATTGGTTACGGGGACGGTTACCTGTGTGCAAGGAGCGCCTAGACACCATAGAAAGAGCCCGAACAGTGATTGCAAAATGGGTATTGAGAAATGGATGGAAAGACATTGATGAATAGGCAACCAAGAACTGTTGTGGCAATATTGACAATGTAAATGCTGACACTGCGACGTAAGACTGTCAGGGTGATAACACGTCAAACTTATCTGGTGTTCCTCACTCACCCGACCTGCTAACTTGTGACTTCTTTCTTTTCCCATACACCAAAGAAAGACTGCGTGGATGGAAGTCTGAGTCATGCCCAAAAGCTATTAAAGCTTTTGATGCACAATCATGTCAATGCCAACTTCAAAGTGGCAGGAATATTTCAATTCTTGGTGTACAATGACAAAATCGTGTACAGCTTTCAAAGACGAGTACTTCGAGAAGATATGATATGAAAAAAAAATAAATAAAAACATTATTTTTATTCCAATTTATATCCGACTCCGGAAACTTTCGTAGTAACCCTCATATAGAAGATTAATTAATCAAGACATTACTTTTCGTCAAGGATAACTACATGGTCAATCTACGACACTGTTCCTCATTTTTTTTTTTTTTTTGGGGGGGGGATCAATGGATGGACTTGAGTTTCAATTTTGTCAAATTCTCGCATATTGCATGCCGATTCACCTGTTCTCCCCCTCCCCCACCCCTTCTCTCTGCGACAGTCTTCCCGAAGTCTTCGACAGAGTTAGATTCTTAGATTTGAAGATTTCCGTCTCGATTATGCCTCACTTTAGTAAGTCAGTGGCATGAATGTACGGGACATAGAATTTTAACCTTTCCAGTGAGACTAAACTCAGTTGATTCCATAAGTACTAATTTCTGTTTAAGGCGATCCAGCCTTGGACTGAGGTGGAATTCCCAGAAAATACACTCTGTTGATACAAAGACACCAGACCTGGTCTGGCATAGTCATGTTATAAGAATAGATGACGCCCGAATTCCAAAACCTTAACTCATCCGAAGAAGTACATAATATGCTGCAAGGAAATGGCGTTACTACAGGCAGATCACAACCTCGCTACATAAATGTCTGCAAAAGGGATCTTTGTGTCTTGAAATGTGACCTCAGCATCCTTGTAAGTTGTAGCGCTTAGATTAGAGGTAGCTGTGAGACCAGGCTTTTTCCAATTTGAATTTGAAGAGTCTTTTGTTCTTGGATACAAAGAGACAAGAGAGATACTGGAGGTAAAGACGCTGTAGAGCACAACACGTTAGTCCTTGGAGATGCGGGATGAATAAACTGTCTGTTTTCTCCAGAACAAACTGAATAATCACTGTTTTACTCCTGTTAGTCCCATGTTTCGATAGCAAACTGAAACCCGATTTATTCATTTTAATTTTATGTAGCCTGTAATACTTTTTATGATGCGCATAAATAAATCAATTTGAATTTATTGACGACAAATTAAAACAATTAAAATTGAAAATGTAATTGAATTAAAACAAAAGTCTGTCCCGACAGTGGCACACAAGTCAAGACATATGAAAGCTGGTGTGAAAAACATCAATGGAAAAAGAGTCATTAATAACACTTGTTTCATACAGCCCTTTCTCTATTTTACATTTCTCTTCTTGGCAATCTAGTTTTACCTCTTTAAAAATTACTCGGAATTATTTTGGATTTTCTTTTTTAATGATCTATAACTATCAAGAAAGATGTTTAAATTTTGAGGCAAAGTTGGTAAGACAAAAGGTTATGTGAATAGAAAGTGATATAAATATATTGCAGAAATATCGAGCAAGAAAAAGAAAGATCGACTTTTAAGCTAAGAGAAATAGGGTCGGAGAAGAGACAGGATAAAAAGAGAGAGAGAAAGAAGAAAAGAAAGGAGAAAGAGAAAAGGATGAGGAGGAGAGAGATAAAAAAAAACAAAAAACAAAAAAACAAAAAAACAAAAAAACAAAAAAGAGGAGGAGAGAGAAAGGAGAGAGAGAGAAAAGGTGGTTATGACAGGGTGGAAGACTAATTGCCATGGACCAAAAGAGGAAGATAGATTTTGTTTAGTTTCTAATTGCCCTCTGCTCTCTCCCTCACCCTTCCCCTTCTTCAAATCACAACATGCACGAGACTGTCTTCCCAATTTTTCATCGTGAGAGATAGCAGTAGGGTCTCTGCGGTGCATTTATAACGCACAATATACAAGATTTCTGAAACTATAAGTTATCAGTCTCTGATAACTCTGGCAATCCAGAGCTAGAAGATGCTGATAACTACAGGCCGTGGAATTTATGTCTAACGTTGGTGATGATATGTGTGTGTGAAAGGACGAGGCGTGGTCAAGTGGCTTTCGTGCATGTTCTGTTATGCATGAGTGTATTCATTTCAAAGATCAATTTGAATAGAGATGGGATTTTTCACCATCATAGTGTTAGAAGCAAATCTGAAATCATCTTTGGTTAAACATTTTTCTTTCTCAGTTGCTGAAACGAAACTTCAAGTGATTCCAGTGGAGGTTAAAGTATTAGCTAAACACTTGTAGTAGCATCCAGATCTCCCGCACTGAAATAATGTCACAAACAGCTCTGATGTTAATCTGGCATTCATAGAGTAACATGCCCATCGATGTGAGTGTTACAGAGAGCATGCTGTCCCTTAAGTCTCCTCAAATATGCTACGAGAGGCAAAAGGGCATATGCGTTAATAGTCATTATAGTATTGTTAAGTAGAGACAGGCCATTGGCCATTAGCATCTGATAAGACTGCATGAGCGGAAAGATTCCTAAAATTTCAATGTCTCAGATCCACACTCGTCTGTCATAATTTGTGTTTTGAAATCGATATTTACATACTCACATCAGACACACATACTCAAATCACGATAGCTATAACACGAGACTTGAAATAAATTACCATTTACCAGTATGTTAAAAACGAAGTGATACACTAGACAGCCAGATAGACTGACAACACACTGACAAGATTGAGAAAACAGACATGCAGGCAGAGACACGCACAGAGATAGACAGAATAGACAGATGGAAACGATACAATACACATATTTAAACAGAATATAATGTACATGGACAGACAGACAGAAAATGGGCGACGGGGGAGACAGAGCAAGGTAAAGGCGAGGGGGGGGGGGGGGAGGGGAGAGTGAAAGATACGCATAATTTAAAGACGTACATTGTCATGAAGGGCTGATAAATTAATGAGCCAAAAAACAATGTTTCAGTTCAAACTTAGAGCTTTGTGATAGAAATTGCTGGGAGTTATAGTGCACAGATGTTTCATTGATGTCAAGAAATAAAGTTTCAAAGTACAGCTTGTTCTGGGAATAAACATTAAAAAATTCTATTGACTTTATTTTTTGTTTGTGATGGTTTGATGTAGAAATCTTCAAGTTAGGCTACAGCTGTTTTCGTGATGTAAAACACTGAAACAATTAAAACCGACACTGTGAGGATGAGTCGTGTTCGTCGTATAGTTTGGAAGTTCCACTTAATGAGCTTGTCACTTAGCCACTTCAAGGAATGTAAGTGCACGTTAAGTGGCCACGAGTCTCGCTAGCTGCGCAGAGATACCGCAAGAGGGCCAGGGACAACGGGGTCGTCATAAGCACGTGCTTCCAGCCCTCGGATTTGAGAGAATAGATAAAGAACCGTTTGTTTAATGTAATAGGAAAGTCTTTGAATGACAACAAAAAAAAAAAAAAAATGCAGCTTAAACAGATGATTTGAATTTTGTTCTGATTTTTTTGCCTGTTTGGCTTTTACGTTTTTTTTTTTTTTTCTGTTGGTTTATTTGTTGCCACAAATTGTGCAAAACAAAGATCTCGAGTTTTTCTTAATCGTAAAAGATGTGCTATCTTAATAGATCTAGTTTGCATCTTTTCCGTATATTTGAAATGAAGATTCTTCTCCCACCCATCCTTCTCTTCCCCCCGAGCTTATAATATACACTGTGTCTAAGTTGTGCTGTGGAGAAAATAATACATACATGTACATGGATTGTAAATCGTAGTGTTGGTAGCCTCGTGATTGGGCTGTCGGAAGAGAAATCAGACATTATCTTTGGGAAAAGAATTTACTACGCATAGTTCTTGACTCCACCAATGAATATTAATAGATTACCAAAGATTTGCTCACCTGACAGCAATCCAGCTTCGATACTCCCCAGGGAGAGAAACATAATGTGAGCGTCCCCATTGGATCTGTCCGGGTAATAAACCGATTTAAAGCGCCCAGAACCTCTAGTGTGCGGGAAAGAGAGCGACATATTTATAAATGCCATATGTTATACATTAGTTCATATTCGACCAAGCAAAAACATGGAAATCTCTAGAGGAGTGTTTGTATTAGGTTTTATAAGAATAGTAATGAATATATGTCATCTGTTATTTAGAGTTATATTAGTTCATATTCGACTAAATAAAAACCCGGGCATCCCCAGCGGAGTGTTTGTAAGCCCTTGCTTAAAATAAAACACTCACTGATGATTGAAACTGCTCCACCACGAGATCTGAGTACAATTATCACCTGTCCCATGCATTTTTTAAAATGTTTTTCTATGTCAATGGTCGTGAACAGGAATATTTGTAACCCCCTACCGAAATTAGACGGGAATTTTCAGCTGTTTTGTTGGAACAAATCTATTACTACCTCCTTGCGACGATCCCCACGTGACGCCGCAAAACTGCTTACATCGATCTTTTAGTTTTATTTTACAATTTATGATAACCCACATTTGTAAACGCATTTTGATATCCTTTTATAACTCATAAACGCATTGATATATACCTTGATCAGAGTTTTACTGTGTAAATGTACGCACCGTGGTGGCACAATAGTTATCGTGCTGATGTGCCGTTAAACCCCAACACAAACAATCACTGATTACAATTGGCCACGGCTAATCTCAAATCTACTGAAAGATCTGGGAGAGAAAAAAGTCAACAATTGTCTTCTTCAGGTTTGACGGTGTCTCTTTCTGCTGGACAACATTCTAATACATGTACATAGAAAACAGATTCTGCCGCACTTGCTTATGGACATGTTTGTACTATTTCCCCCCATTATTCTCTTGCACGGAAAGAAGATAAACTGTATCTGAAATGGACGAGGCCATTATTTCCTATATAGCACTGATAATTTCGATATCTAACATGAAAAAAAAAAAAGGCTTTCACGTGTGAAGGGGTTTTTAATTTAAAGCATTTCTCCTCCATTTAGTAATGGAGTAATTAACGACATTCCCACTCCGATTCTTATATGGACGCATAGAAACTAACGCTAACACTACCAACCGAGAAAAAGGGGTGTTTGGGGGGGGGGGAGGGAGGAGGGGGAGGGGGGCACGTCCTGAAATATGGATTTTGAACCAAAAATGCGATTTTGCGCTTTTGTTTTCTCTTAAAAGTACCGCCTTTTCTGCGTGTAAAAATGGTTTCGAAAAGTTGCTGTCAATTCTAACATATTTGATCAATGGTCATTCAACGGTAGACCTAGGGTATTATCAGGAATTGGCTTCACCTGGCAGCTAAATGAGACCAAAGATCATCGCGATTTGATTATATATAGGCAAAGGGTGCAAAAAACACTAAAATATCACCTCTCCTAGCAACATCACGTTCCAGTGCAAAGGATGGACGCTGGATGACCACAATGAGGCGAGAAAAACTGCTGATCATGCAAATTATCAATGTAAGTGTTCTAATATGACTTCCCTCGTCCTATAAATAGTGCAATTTTGCTTTCCTTCTGCTACCAATAGCTCAGTTGACTATATGTCATAGTAAAGGTCAAAACACTCTTGGTTTGCACTCAAAAATGATATGAGGGACACA
>JBCAUA010029098.1:0-12367 GCA_038406235.1 Peronia verruculata
TACATACATACATACATACATACATACATACATACATACATACATACATACATACATACATACATACATACACTCACGTACACACACATGCATTCATTCAGATAGATAGAAAGTAGGACATACTGACATACAGACAGAACAGGCATACAAATTCAAACAGATAGAGGAACAGACAAAGAGGCCAACAGATATGTATGTATAACACAGACGCCAGCAAACATAATGAACACCATAGTGATATGCAGCTATACAGTTATACACAACCTCATATCCTGACCTCAGTTCTCTGTTGCCCTATCTCCATTTTTCATGTTTTGAGAAAATTGATGAGTAGTGTTTGATTTTGTACATAGGTGATAGGACAAAATGATTTTCAAAATATACCTGTTTGGGGACGTGATAGGTGAAATGACTACAGTTTGTGGTAGATCCCTTTTTCATGTGACATATATACATATACATCTCCAAGTCGCCCAAAATGGAGATAGGACAACAAAGAACTGAGCTCGCGATATAGACTGAATACGTTTTGGATCACGTTAATGTGCAGATAACGCTACGATGCAAATTTGAAAAACAACAACACAATGTTCACAGCACCATCAAAGATTTATGTAACAATGTCCATATGTCGATGCATCTACTGATTGAGTCACGGCTAAATGTAACAGCCAAATCAGCTTAGTGGCACCAGATGGTTGTTTATAACCCCATCACAGCACGACCATAGGTTGGTTTATGGATTTTTCAGCTGCAGCGTCCATTCTGTAAACTGGTTTATGGCGTTCCCAGTGCCGACCCATAAACCAATCAGGACTGTGGCTGATTATCCCGTCATAAATCAGTCAAACTTACAACAGAGCACAAAAAGTTTGCATCTTTACTGTTGAAAGATCGAAGGTATAGCCAATAAAGTGTCGGGTTAGTTATCTCTAAATGCAGATCTATGGATCGAATCTAGTGTCGAATCTAGTGACCAATATGACAGTAAAAGCCAGTGTGGCGTGTTAGCTCAGTGGTTTGTGCCGCGGCCTTTGGAAGCAGAAGTCGGTGATTCGAATCGCAACGATAGCACGTTGTATCCTTAGGAAAGATACTTAACATACAATTTTCCTCAGCCCACCCATCTGTAAAACGGGTACCTGATGTATATCAGGGAAGGTACAGTGGCGCTGCACTGCCGAGACGCGGTCTGAAATGGCCAAGACAATTAATTTCCCCTCTTGGGGGGTCAAGAGATGGTACTTTTTTTAGTTTAAACTACAAGCTTCCTTTCAGTTTGGTTTCCCTTCTCCCATCATCATCCACATCTTTGGGGCTTAAGGCTAAGATATTTCCTCCTTTTTCACGCGACCCACTGACAAGTAACACTGACAATAACATCTAAATCTCTCTGTAGGCTGACATTAGCCGAGTGACTGCTCCACATCAGAACTGTCTTAACTTTACTCGGTGCACCAGAACTTCTAGCGTGAAAGAAAGACTTTAATGAAATCACCTCTCTCTTAAACACAGCTCTGGGGCGCCTATGGAAGTGCAAGGGGGCGTGAAGGACGGGCTTCCCAGCGTCGATAAATCATGTTAAAGGAAAAGTAGAAAGGAGCTGGCAATTAATATTAATGATATTACAGAGCACTAATCTGTCGCGAATGCGCAATAAATTACTAGGCGTGAATAGAGACGCGGTTCCAAATGAATAGGCGCGAGCCATAATATGGGGGTGTGAACGCGCTTGAAGTGAAATTGGAGTGCTTGAAACATCTGTAAAAAAAAAAAAAAAATGTAGAACTTTTTTTTTTTTTTTTTGTAAACTGTAATTAGAATGGAGCCGTGTTGTGGAAAATGTCTTTGGGATTATGCATTTAACTTCATAAGGTTACGTCTTAATGGGCGTGCATGTATAAAACATTCACTGGGTTACTCAATTATCCTGTCAATATTTCCACTATTCTCATTCGCCCGCTTGCTCTTTCTCTCAGTCACTCAATCACTGATTCATTCACTCACTCATACGCTCACTCACTCACTCACTCACTCACTCACTCACTCACTCACTCACTCAATCACTCACTCACTCACACACTCGCTCGATCGCTCGCTCGCCCACCCACCCACTCACTCACTTACTCACTCACTCACACTCACTCACTCACTCACTCACTCACTCACTCACTCACTCACTCACTCACTCACTCGCTCAATCACTCACTCACTCACTCACTCACTCACTCACTCACACACTCACTCACTCACTCACGCATTCACCCAGTCACTCACTCACTCACTCACTTTCTCCCTCCTTCCTCCTCTCTCTCTTTCTCCCCCTCTTTCTTACTGACTCAATTACTAACACCAAAGAGAAATACAGGCATAGACAATCTCACATATCTAACAGTTCCGAAAACTACATCAGGAAAACTTAGATGTTCAACACATGAGCTAGACCTGGAAGGTGTAAAACCAAACTTGAGCTTAAGAAGAACTCGAGCGGAAGTAGCACACTGATACAGCATCCAGTTATCTCTGCTAAGAGCAACCCCCCCCCCCCCAAAAAAGGATCATCCAAGGCTAGAATTCTGTACGCTCTTAATGCGCCTGAAGCCAATTAAGTCTATATTCCTTGGCTACAGATTAATCCAGCGGCCTCATTAGAGTCTTGGCCTGGATATTTCTCTGATCTTCCTCAAAACGTAACAGCGTTCTTGAGGTGAAAACGTTAGTTTGTGATCTCTAACCCAGGGATGCTAGAATAATCCATAACCGGCCCCTTCCACAAGCCTTTTATCTGCTGGCAAATGATTCATCACCATAAAATTTCACTGGAAAGCAACTATAACAGTTTAGATAAAAGTTAAGATAAATAATTGAAAGATTTAAAAAAAAAGGCGGTCTGGATAGAAAATAAGCCCCATAGATTAAAAAAAAAAAAAAAAGTTTGACAGTTTGGGAGACGAAAAAAGTTCTCAGGAAAGAGGAGTATGAACGTTTATGTTATAGCCTGGTCTATGTCAGACCTGTTGAGAGAAACATAAATGTTTCCAGCAATTATAGCGAGATGAAAGCGACACAGAGCTGGACGTTCGTTAACAGTTTTCCCATACATAATGGCTAAGCTTTAACTAGGGTGAGCTGATATGATACACGGCTCCTGCCATCCCTGGAACGTCCCGACTGTAATACAGGCTGATGGCGATGGCCTGCCGTTGTGTCAGACCTCTAGCGTGGCGCAGCTCGACATCTTCCTGTTGTTCCGATGACGATGATGATGGGTGGCATAGTGGAACTCCCTGTGTTTAAATTTTACGTCCTGCTTTGTCCCGATTCCCATGTATCAAATTTGACTCTAATTTTTCATACCGTCTCTTCTAGATTTCCAGACTACACGTGCGAATGGATAGTTATAAAATTCTCCAGAAATAGAGAACCTCGAGGTTAACGTTTCACTAATTTTTACTTAGTAAATGTTACGTCTTGTTTTGTACTGGTTTCCAAACAAGGCCTGTCAAAGTGGCTCTCTTTTCTCCCCTACTTTCTGGTCGCAAAGATTTTGTTTGTAAATGTGCAACTATGAAATGTTAGGAGATTGTTTGTTTGTTTGTGGTGGGGTTTAACGACACAGCACGATTACGGTTATACTGTGTCAAACACGGTAAGATACGTTTACACAGGAGCAAGGAGAGGGAGAAAAGATGTCTCCCCTGGAATGTCGAGGATGGCACTGCACGGGAGACACCCCACCGATGGTGGGCTTACACCGCCTGCAGGAGGAAGCAGAGAACCTACTTATAAACACCGGGCCCCCGCGGGGGGGGGGGGGATATTAGGCGAAAGAAGAAGTCTGAGGTCAAAACTTCAGATCTTGTCAAACCTTACGTTTTAATTTGTTTTGGTCCTCATACATCAGGTAATATCTGATGCTCTTTCTGAGCTTCCCGAGAACTTTGAAAACGGACAGCTATGAAATTGTTATGGGAAAGAGAACTTGGGGTTACATTTTCCTTCCTGATGATGGCATAATAGCTTTAGATATGGCATTTTGTAGCTTTGCGGCGGCTCTGTGCCACGACCTTCTAAGTTAAAAGAAGTATCGCATCTTACCCTGTGGTTCTAAGCCATCTGGAGTACCCGCTGGTGATAACTTGGGCCTAACACCACTCAGAGTGGCGAAAAGCGAATCTCCTTAGCTCAATCCGCGCGTCGCACCAGGTCTTTTAACCTGTAAAAGAAGGCGTGTGCCGCCATCAAAAATTGCCTCGGCACCTTCCCCCTCTAGCTATAAAAACGAGTTTCCCCATTAGTTAAATTTTTCTTTGATCTCCGCGGGTTGCTCTTTGGCGAGGTTTAGCAAGATTCCAAGCGTTGGCAGATAGATTGTGAAGTATACCAGTAACGTATGGACTGTGTAGTAACAACACTTGCGCAGATACTTTTGAGTCGGACAACTAGATGTCTATCCAGGATTTAGGCAAGGAAATCTCGGTCTTACCCAAAATGTTGTGGCCTGTAGACTTACTCAAGATGCTGCAAGGGTTGTTGTAGCGGCCTAACGAGGCTGCGAGTTCGGAGTTCAAGCATGTCGAATTTCTACTCATAAACATGACAGCGTATAGATGTGGAGGCTGAAGGCACGAGGGCAGAGATGCGCCTGGAATGTTTCACAAAGCATTGCTGTGTTGATGCGTGCGCAGTTACGCTTGGTGCGAAGGGAGAGGTTCAGTATGGTGCAGGAAACAACGTCATGTGCACATCTTCGCATAGATCTGAATACAACAGAAAATACAAACAATGGAGGGAGGGGGCGAAAAATGAAAGCTATATCCATGAATAGAAAGATGAAGTTGAGTAGAATGATAGAGAACAGAAAAAAAAAGAGCAATCGTTCGTAAGAAAGTAATTATGACTTTATCCATAGATAGAAGAATAGGCTTAAGTCAACGAGTCATGGAACGGAGAGATAAGAAAAGCGAAACAAAGTGTGTGTGTGTGTGGGGGGGGGGGGGGGGGTGATGGAAAGAAAAAGAAAAATAAAGAACCAAAGAAAAGCAACAAAAAACCTACATCCACGAATAGAAGTGCAACCAAAAACAGATTAACTGCTAGTAAAAGATACAAATAGAAAAAAAAATGTGAGGGGAGAAAGATTAATCTGTCTTTCTTTCTCTCTTCTTTCTTTCTTTAAAGAATGGTGTAAATGCGACATTCTTGCTTCATTGTGCTTGGAGGAGAGAGAGAGAGAGAGAGAAGAGAGAAGATAGAGAGGGGGAGAGAGGCAGCAATGATGAAAAAGCTTAGGTGATACAATCTATTGGACAGACAGACATATTGCTGGCTCGGCTGCGCCTGGAAGCTGCTACTGATGAGGTGAGCGGAGAATCGAGGAAAGCGACGTGAAGATCTAATGGCAAAAGCCAGTGAACGCAAAGCCAGTGCTAAGCTGCTTTGACAAAAACGCTGTGTTCAAAATAAGTTTTACTTTGTCCCTATTTATTCAGACATACACGTTTCACAGTTTGAGGCTTTGACTTCACAAAAACAAGACTAAAACGGATAGATTCATATTCCAATCCATTGCCACGACATTATCATAGTGCCATGCTTATGTGAATGGGTACAGCGAAAAACGCAAACATACTGTTGTTGTTGTTGTTATTGTTGTTATGGTTGTTGTGGTTGTTGTTGTTGTTGTTCCCCCTGAGTACAAAATTTGAAGGACTATTCTTCGCGTGACTGCACTCTTTAAAAACTTCACTTTGTTTAATATGCTGTTGAAAGAAATGTGGCATAACTAGATTTCTTTATTTATCTATAAAATTAGTTTTTAATCGGAACGACATTTTTAGGAATAGAGTGTTTTGTCAGAGTATGCCACAGTTCTATATCAGCCAGTCCTTACACAGGATGGAAAAATAACTATGGAAAACATCGCAAGCAGTGAAACAACAATCACATTTTTGAAGTGAAAGTAAGACTGGCAAATAATGCAGCAGTCTATCTGTAGCACAACTGCACACCTTCACAATCACTACCTATCTATCTGTGCAATCCTTTGCATATTACACGGTGTATCTCTACAATGCGGTTTGTTTTTGACCAGCCTTTTTTATTTCCCTTTGCTGCCAGGCACAACGGTATTGAACAAGCAGGAGAGAGAGGGGATGAATGAGGTTACATTCTCTTTGTTTGAAATGTACATTATGAAAAACTACAACAAAATTCATTGTTTAAGGAAACTGTTTTCTTCATATCACAATAGACCTAACAACAACAACAACAACAATAACAACAAAAATGTGATCAGTATTTGAAATGTCAAGAGGAAAACTGAGTTTTTCCTTATTAACACTGTTTCTTCAATAAGTATTACCACTGGCCAAATACAGTACCCATTCTCGACCGACACAATCGAGATTTTACCTTACATTCTTTGGTAAGATAATCAATGCATTCCTACCACATCTTTGTACAATCAGTCAATATACGGGATTACTGTTATGTTACGTCTTTCAACCTCCTTTGTGGTGGTTATCTCGACAGACCAGTCAATAGAACTCTACAGCCTTTGGTATATACAAAACATCTTTACAATCACTTACATTGCTCTTACATTTCTAGAGCCAATACTTCCCTACAATTCTTTGCACGGTCGATACATCTTTACACTTCTTTGCGTAGTTCATACCATCTTTTGCAACTGAATGCTTTACTTAATCAATACACCTTACAAACCCTTAGATAATCAATACCTCCTTACACTCTCTCTCACAGTCAAAACACTCATCTAATCCGCGGCATAGTCGAAACATCCCTATTAATCCTTGAACAATCTATTCATTCTTACACTCTTTTTTCGATCACTTCTTTTATCGCAAAATCCATTATGCTAGCTTTGAAGCCTCGGATTGACAGGGAAATTCAGGTGCTGAAAAATAAAGTATCCGATAAATCTTCAGAATTAAGTTCAACCCCAGGCTACATTCGCACAACCTTTGTCTTTGAATGTGTAATTCTTTGAGAGAAAACAGATCAATAATTTTGAAGGAAGAGATTGTTTTCCACCTTTGGGCGGTTGAATTTTTAACATTGCTTTTGTTTCTCTCTACAGTGATAATGTTTATTCAAACATTAGAATGCATAATGTATGTAAATTTACGTGCTTAACAGACTCAATTTTAGACTTAAGGATCAACAGGTACTGTGGGCGAATATACTTTGACCTGCACGATCTTCTAGTTGAGAAAATTCTGTTTCTCCCGGCCTGAATCATAGCGTATAAGTATTATGAGATTTCAGCAAAGGACGAACAGGTCTGGATATGTTTGTTTGTTTGTTTGTGTTGGGGTTTAACGGCACATCAGCACGATTACCGCTATACCGTGTCAAAGACGGTAAGATATGTTTACACGTCAAGAAGAGGGGAGGACAGAAAGCGGGACAGAAGACAGGAGCAAGGAGAGAGAGAAGAGATGTAATCCCTGGAATGTCGAGGATGGCACTCATTGGGAGACACCCCACCGATGGGCTTAGGTGCCTGTAGGTGGGAGCAAAAACCTACTTATAGACCCCAGGTCCCCACGGAGAGGGGGGGGGTTGGGGGGGGGGGCGTCTGAATATGTATGTGGGCAAGTACGTGTATATGTTTGCGCATATGTGGGAATATGGTTATATATTCATGAGTATGTATATGTGATTTTGTGTATATCTAAGTATGAGTATATCTGAGGAGGTGAGCGTGTAGATATGTGTGATTGTGTATATGTGAGTAACTGTATGAGTATGTGTATGTGAGCACATATATATGTATATGTTTGTATGTGTATGTGTTAGTTTCTGAGATTGTGAGTTTTACGTGTGACTATGTGTAAGTATACGTGCGTGTAGTATGTATGTGTGCTATATTCACCCAAAAAGTTCAGGGTCTTCAATTTTACCTATTTCAGCACAAGCTGAGGTCATACAGTCACAATATGTAGGTGCTTGCAGCACACACAGAAAGAGAGAAAGCGAGAAAGAGTGAGAGAGAAATCTGTTACCATCAACTATTTTACTTCTGAGGCGAGGGTCGTGGACACATCCATCATGCGGAAAATAAACATCCTCCCCTGGCTGGGACACTTGGCAACCTCTGCCAGACTTTTTGTGTGATTGAATCCAAACACATTCCATAACCCAGCCATAGACATCAAAGATGATTGGCCCCTATTTTTAGCAACCATAATGAACAGGCAAATCACCTTGACAAATACGTGAAGGATCTATTCGTTGAAAAATCAAACCCTGCAGGGGAAAAGAAAAAAAAAAGATAACGGAACGAAACGCGGAGCTGATTTGTAAAACTAAAACAGTTCTCAACGTCGTCTCGCTCTTATGAGACTGGAGTTCGCTGATTTAAAACATAAGAAGAAAACAGAAGCGCGACATCCATGTAAAAACAGCAGCCTGTGAATGCAATCTGCTTTCTTTCATCGCGTCAAAATTTGTTTGGGCCTGCGACTTGTTTTCCTGCTACTAGAGCGACATAAATCAGACAAATTTCAAAACTCGCCGAGTTGCTGGTAACGAAGTCGGCAAGAGAAAGACGCTGATCTGGGAAGACAGCGTAGGTAAACATGTACGTTATCTTCAAGCCGAATGCGCGCGGACACCGTTTTGCTGGTGAATTTGCTCGGAAAATTGAAGCCCGGATATGGGGGAACTGTGAAATTTCACCTCTAGGAGTCTATGGTAGTGTGCCAACCCTCATGGGTGGACCCATTCATCATAGAGCTGACACGCTACTTACAGTTTAACTGCGCTACCTAACCTTCATTGAAACTCATGACAAGCTGAAACTTACTGAAACGCAACGTTATAAGCTGCAATATAAAGGTATCATATTTGCATTCCCGGATCCTTTATGCACTTTTTGCAAAGTTACTAAATTTGAACGGGATGGTAATGAATTATAGTATGTAAAAAGGAAGAGACGCAAAACTAATTAAGCTGGGTGATATCACGGCTGACATTTTTTAAATTCATCATTTCTGTAATGATTGATGATGTTTTAAAACTACGGTCCCATTTTTCTGTTTTCTTTTTTTTTCTCTCTCTCTCTCTTTCATTTCATTCTCTCTATACCCTTCTATAACTCTTAATCTCTTTTTTTTTTCTGGCTCTTTTTCTTTCTCGCCTCTCCATGTCCTTTTCTCTCACTCTCACACCCTCTTTCTGTCCTTCTCTTCTTTATTTTACTCGCCTATAGCAGATCACGTCCATTTTTGTTGCCCAATAAATAATATCTAATCTGATACCACCATAGTATCACACCCTTTCAAAATGTCGCGGAGACAGCCAAACAGATCTTTCATTTGCCTGATCTCTCAGTTCAGTTTCAGCCCTCATGTGCTTTCACAGACCATCCTTGTTATCATAATTTAACTATTCCCTAGCAAAGCAAATACAACTTTCCATGATATTACAAGACGCCTAACTGCATCAAAGTAGTCTTTGAAAACTCCTTTTTGTTCACCTTGTGCTGAAAGAAAGATAGCTAGATTTAACTGTGATTCTCTCGAAACTGTGGTCTAAGGGAAAATCGTTTTGTCGACGGATGTCAGGCTTGTCCAAGACCGAAGTTCAGCGCGAGTCAGACCTGCCTATTGCCTTGGCAGAGTCAGTGTTCGGCCATGTTTCCAGTACAGCGCTCACTCACAACCGGGCCTTGCCGAGCGCGCAGCAAACATACGTGTTTACAGACAGCCTGACAGCGCCCAGGCCGGGCTCATTAGAACCTTGCATGCCACATAATTATTCCTGAGGGATTCCAGGGCCGGGAAGGTTAGGGTTAAACTGCAGTCTACAGAACTACGCCCGAATTAGACAGAATTGCTGGACCATGCGTCGAGCATAGGTCATTTCTAGACATTTCTACACCAGTGAAGAGGGAGAGTTTACAGCTGAATTGTGGATTAGTAGAGTTAACATTAACATTAATTAGACAAATTTGCTAGACCAGGCATTAAGCGTAGATCGTTTCTAGACATAATAATCATACTTGTCAGATAGGAAAAAAGCTGTGGTTTTCCTCTGGCTCAAAATTGTGGGGTCATATATCCTCAAAATGAGAGAAATAACATTGAAACCTTTGACTAGAAGCACACCTTAGTCACAGGAGAGGGCAGAGAAGAAAAAGACTCGAATTCTTCAGGTACTATGAAGCCACCGCCCGCCTCTTCTTTTGGTTAACAAAAAAAAAAAATGATTACGTTTCTCTGGCAATCCGTTCATGGCAACTGCTGGCGATTCATTTAAACAAAATAATAAAGATAAAATAAAAGTGTATGACTCCTACCGTTTGAAAATTTTTTTTGACATTCGCCAGTTCACGAGGATCGGTGAACAATTTGGCCGGCCTGCTATCATTACGAGGGCAAACACAGGCCGAGAACTGACAGAAGCGAGAGGCCAGGGCTTACAAAGGAGGCCGAAAATTGGAGCTAATCTCAACGATTAGCACTACAATAAAGATGACGATGATGATGACAGAGGATAATTATGTTTGTAATTAATTATATTTGCGGTGATAATGACGATATTCATGACGGGGCGGGTGATGTGTGGCCGTAGAAAGAACTACAATCAATACCTTCCTCCCGCGTCTTACAAGGGTTTTTAGAGCACGTTCGTTCACATAATCGCCCTGCTGAAATAGACAGAGCTGATTTCATTCGCTGAATGCAAAATCACATCCCACCCACGGAGCTATGTCTCAAATACTTCAATTTCCACTGATAAAACTTTTCTAGAACCATGGGATCCGGGTGAAGATATCAATGAATTTGAGACAATATCCCACCGGGATAGTTTCGTTTTTTTTTTTCCATACTCGGAGTCACACAGCTTCCAGAATTATGGAACGAGGGCTGAACGCGGTGTTTCTGAAGGTCCAATGTTAGTCGGTATCTCTAACGCACTTTGACTAAATTTAATAACTTTTCATGGAAAAGGCCGTTTCGAGAAGATCGTGATTAACCTTTTGGGTGTCAGGCACCATAGAGAGAAAAATCCAAAAGGTCAAAACCAATAATGGAATGTGGTGCCTCAGAGGAATCATGAGAATATTATGGACAGAGAGAAAAACGAACGAGAAAAGTTATGTCAATGGCAGGATATGAAAGATCCCTCATAAAGACCATGAGAAAGAGGTAACTGAAATTCCTCGGACACATCTGCAGGAGAAATGGACTAGAGAAACAGATGCTATGTGGAAAGACCCAGAGGAAGAAAAGCAAAGGACGGCCACGAATGAAATATATTGACAGCCTTAACAGATACGCCACCAAGAATGAAATGAGCAATACCGAGATGATAAGGAGAACTGACAACAGAAGGTTCTGGCAAAGCCATGGTCGCCGTTGTCGGCTCTAGACCTCACACCTAAAGACAGAGAAAGGAGGTTTGATGGAGGGAAGAGGTGTGTGCCGGAGATGGAGGGGGGGGGAGGCGTGTTACCAACAGAGAGAGAGAGAAAAGGCAGGTCTGTGGAACTTTCATGGGCGTGCATGTGTTCTGGAAGATTGAGGTTTTGGGGTGGGGTTGGGGGCAGAGAACAAAGAGGAGGGAAAAGAGACGGGACGCATGAATTATGAAGACTCCAGTGGAAAATCAAATAAGTCACACTTTTCTGAAAAATGAGTTATGGCCCCGAGGTTAAAATGCACATCGCTAAGATTCGTTAACCAGAACAATAATTTGATAAAATCAGGTAAGTTCCGCTAAAAAGAGAGTTGTTTTAAAAGGGTATACATTGAAAAGTTATAGACTTCTAAACTCTAATTTCTGTTTTTCTCCCTTTGTAGAAAATCTGACTTAGCTGGTTTTTCCACTGGAGTCTTCATTTGTATTGTAGGTACGTGAGTAAGAAACAGATTTAGCTCTTCCTTAACACTTATAGCGTCAACAGAAGCTCCTGGTGATAAAAGTCTCTCTGTTAAGATATAAACTATATACATTCTCGTAACTGACAGTTTATGTTTTCATGACGTCATACGAGCCTTGTAAACTCAAGGTATGAGTTGTTTTGTTAAAGGGAAATCGAACTCTTTTTAACACTCATAGCGCCTACCCGATGATGGTAAAAAAGCTTTCTTTTAAGACGTAAATGTTTATATGCAGGGTTTCGGGGGTAAAATGAGACATATCCAAAATCGTCGTTTAGAGAAAAATGATAATTTGTTCTCCAGTGGTTATTCATCATTAAGAACTAGAATTTTCTGAAGGATAAGCCATTTAAGGTGAAAAGGAAAGTCCTTTCCTATGATGTTCGTCAATTCGTAATCGAATATGACCATGACAACAAGAATCCTGGAGTCAGAACTAATCTTTATGTGTC
>JBCAUA010029109.1:0-12367 GCA_038406235.1 Peronia verruculata
AAATGCAAAGAACCTTTCGAGTTCGAAATCTGCAAACTCCCAACAGTTGTCCGTGTGGAATATCGGTTTTCACATTTTAGCTGCCTTTTGATTTGTTACAAACCTGCCAAATGCGTAGTATAGTTCTGTAGATTGGAAAGCTAACAACGGGCTTGGTTTTGGACTTAGCAAAATTAGTCAAATTATCACCATGTCTTCTTTGGTAGAAAATTCATACAGGATTTACTTTTAAAAAGCGGATCATCGATGGAATAATGAAGTATGCGAGAGGATTTATTCGCAAACGTTATGTACGGATTAAAAACTGTAATTAAGTCGCCAGATTGTTTCAAATGTGGAGACTTGCGGAAGACAAACGTCTATGAACCTTTACCTACTGGTAGGTTCATGTTCCTTGTTACGTTTGAGTTTTGGTAAATTCATAAACCTCCAAACCACAGGATAGGATACTGATGCAGTTTCTGATTAGGTCTATGAACCTCCTTGATGTCACCATCCAGGGCGGATGTGTCCATGGGAGGACTCAGCGGCCATGAATCCGGGACCAAGGGCGAGCCACTAGATATGGGTGGATTTCGGCTGTGGTCAAGTCTGGAGAAGGATGGGCTCCGCCAGGCTTGCTTGCCCTTGATTCGCCATGAAAATGTCAACTAAGTCAAATACGATACCGGATCGTTCGTCACCCGGGTTTACCAGGACCGCACCATCCACTACACATCGGGCTATAGATGTAAAATTTGCTAGTTGTGCTCCAAAGATCATCATAAGGAACATCACTATTGGAACCTGGAATGTAAAAACGTTCAGAAAGGCAAAGCAAAACTGACACATCAAATGAACAGGTGCCGTTGGAACATCTTAGGACTCTGTGAACTTTGATGGAAGAACTTTGGAGAAACATCGACACATGAAGGCCACACTCTACTTTAGCGGCAAAGAGGACAGACATGAGCAGGGAGTTGGATTTCTCGTTCATGAAGACACTGTGAAAAATGTGATGGGTTGTCAGCCAGTTTCCAGCACGTTTATCACCATCCGACTGAGGGCAAACCCATTCGTCACCATCATTCAGGTTTATGCTCCAGCAACACATGACGAGGGAGTAGACTTCTGTGACCAACTGCAAGAGGTCAAGACTCCCAAGAATGACATCCTAATTGTCCAGGGCGAATGGAGTGCCAAAATGGTAGACACCTGCAAGACCTGGAAGGGCATTAGTGGAAGATACTGTAATGAATTGACCAGTGAAAGGGGCTTAAGACTCCTGGAATTTGCCAGCTGTAATGACATGAAGCCGATGAACACCTTTGGCCCACACAAAGCATGCAGAAGATGGACATAGCATCATCCAGATGCAAAACACCACAGCCAGATTGACTACATCCTGGTGAAAAGGAGCTTTCACTCCAGTGTGAACATTGCCAAGACAAGTTTTCCAGGAGCAGACATTGGAATTGACCATGACTTATTGATGACCTTTTACCTGCGTCTGAAGAAAGCAAAATAATAGCAAGAAAATTTGCACCACTGACTGTGCTTGACCAGGACACAGGCATGGACACATTGACACCTTCATCACAGCTGTGACTGAAACATCCAATGCGATCCTTGGCAGACATCGACCAATTAAAAACCATGGGTTACAGCTGATTTTCTTGCCAAGTGTGACAAACGCAGAGAATTAAAGAAGTCAGAGACAGGTGCAGAGCAATATAGAGCCGTGAATAAAGAAATCCAAAACATGGAAAAGGCAAAGAAGGATTGGATCGAAGGTAAACGTCAAGACATTCAAGAGAGCCTCCAAAAGAGCAACAGTAAGAAAGCATATGAACTGTAAAAGACCTAACCAGTTTAAAACAAGGACACACCACCACCATACAGAGCAAAGATGGGAACAGTCTTACAGAAGACCAAGACATAGTAAATAGGTGGACAGAATACTGCTCACAGCTGTATAACCAGGGAGCCACAGGAAACCCAGAGGTACTGAATGTTCACCTGTTAACAACACTAAGAGTCACCATATCCTCCGAGAGGTAGAGGCAGCAGTGGAAGCACTGAAGAAAGTCAGCAGGAGTAGACATCACTGCAGAACTAGGACAAGCTGGGGTAGAGGCCATAGGTGCCCTGCACACAATGTGCAACAAGATCTGGCTGACAGGGAAATGGTCCACACCATGGACACAATCACTTATCACTTCAACAGTGTCAGAACTATGACACAGTCTCATCTGTCACCCAAGCAAAGTCATGTTGAAGGTCGTATTAAATAGAATGAAGCCACAAGCAGAGACAGTCATAGCTGAGGAACTGGCAGGTCTCCGACCAGGGCGCAGCACAAGAACACTTTCAATCTGAAGCTACTATGTGAGTTACCTTCAAGTCCCCACCATGTCCTCATAGATTTGAAGAAAGCTTTTGACAGGGTTTGGCACGCTGCTCTGTGGACGACCATGAAGGTCTTTAACATCAATGCCAACCTGATCAGGATCATAGTCTCTACAAGGCCACCAGTGCAGTGTACTTCAAGGGCAGCATAGGAGAATGGTTCAGGGCAACAGTTGGAGTCAGGCAAGGTTTGCTCTCGCTTACTCTCTTCAATATCTTTCTAGAATGACTGATGCCTTAGAAGACCATGAAGGAACAGCATTGGAGGCAGAACAACCACAAACTTACCTTTTGCTGATGTTGATGGCCTCGCAGAGAAGGAAGAGGAACTAGTAAACTTAGTGGATTCTCTGGACAACTGCATATGGCATGGAAATCAGTGCAGAAAAGACCAAACTGATGACCAACAACTCCAACTGCATCAGCACTGATATCAGAATTAGTGGACAGAAACTTGAAGCAGTCAACAAGTTCAACAAGTTCAAGTATCTTGGAGCAATTGTCGCAGGTGAAGGATCAAAACCAGAAATATTGTCCAGAATTGCACAAACAGCAGCAGCACTGATAAAATTGAAGACAGTCTGGAAGGACAAACATTGCACTTAGCTCAAAGATCAGACTAATGCGAACGTTGGTCATCTCAATATTCCTGTGTGCCTGTGAGACATGGACTCTCACAGTGGACCTGGAGAGGAGGATAAAGGCAATGGATATGAGATGCGTTCTAAGACTACTGGGCATCTCATGTAGAGACCACATAACCAACGAAGAGGTGAGAAGCAGAATCAGGCAAGCCATCGGAAACCATGATGACTTCCTCACAATTGTGAACAAACGGAAACTGAAATGATATGGAGATGTTACACGATCACAGGGGCTTGCCAAGATATTCCTGCAAGGCACTGTACACGGGGTGAGGAGGAGAGGCAGACAGAAGAAAAGACGGGAAGACATCTCAGAATGGACAGGCTTAAAGCTGAGTGACGCTCTAAGAGAAGCGGAGAATAGAGGTGGAAGAGGCTGGTTGACAAACCTGCAATGGCGCCCCAACGGTCACAAAGACTAAGGGATTGATGATGATGATGATGATGATGATGAAATTCATAATTTTGTGTGAAAATAGCAGCATTCGTTTCCGTTACTACATGCAACGAAAGCAACTTTTAAGGACATTTCTAATTCACCTTCGCTGATTCAACAAAAGATTAATTTTCTAGAAAACGATTTGAACGACCGAGATTCAGTTGTAAGTTCAAGTGTGAAGTGAAATAATTTATGTAGAAGTCCAGTTGGACTTGATAATTCCGATATAAACAGAAACAGAAAAAGTTCCGTTGAGTAATGGTCAACTAAATCATCGAAAGTGCCATCAAAGTGCGCACGCTTGCGATACGCTCGTTTCACAGATTATCTGCCCTTTCCAAAAGAGACTAAGGGGAGATCGTTTTGACCAGACTATTACTTCCCTTTGCCAGATAAAAGATGTGTTGAACAAGCAGTGTAAAGAGGAAAAAATCCTTTTACTGCTAGCCATTCGAAAGACTGATCGCCCCCCCCCCCCAAAAAAGATAAAATTATATAACAAGAAGAAAACAATCTCTTCGCATCATGTTTTTGGATTTTTTCATGTTTCAAGCAAAGGGCACAAAAGTGATTTTTTCCCCCCTCTTTACACTTGTTCAATCCCTCTTTCGTCTGATAAAGGTAATAGGATGGAGCACAATCTCTTATTGCGCATTGAGGAAAACCTGCCCCCAGTTCCATTGTGCCATGCATGCCTTACTGGCATGTACTATCATTAATGGTTAATAAATGGCATGTAAACATTAAAATGGTACACTTTGGGCGAAAATTTCGACAACTTCTAGAGCATGGATTTCAGTGAAATTTTGTATTCGGTCTTACATTTCATAAAACGTCCAGAATGTATTTTTCTCGAAGTTGTAAATCATCACAAATGCAGAATCCGTTATTTGCCCTTAATAAACACTGACCTCTGATAGTTAAGGAAAATAGTGTGTTTACAGTATACCCTAAAATCGAACATATTTTTTTTTTTTACACGTAAAATCACAAGCTTAGCCGTTCGCTCCTTTTCTGTGTGGAGAGCGAATCAACTTGAGTTCTCCAGATCTCCGCGTATTCTGTCCAAGGTGTCACTTAGAGACATTCATTCACGACCTCAATTTGTCATGGCTCCAACGGTTGCATGTGTTTGGAGTTTTCTCCTGAAAGATAAAACCAAGTTTATAGACCTTCAACTCAGACACTAGATGGCTTTCTATCATTATTGCTTGTGGCAGGTTCGAAGAGCCTTTCTTTAAAAACGCAATTCAACAGATTCCTGTTGCTTTTGAAATTTCAGAGACCAATTGCAAATAGTTCTAATTTCAGCTGTAAAAATTGTCAGTTTTACAATTTCATGCCCTAGTTGTTTTTTGATACTTTCAATTCGGAGTGTCAACTTTTTCTTGCAGTTCTATGTTTTCTTGTGTAAGTAGCTCTCTCCATTTGTATCGTCTTCCTGAATTGGTTTATCAAAATATGTCGTTTAACGTCGATGTAAAATAATGAGCACTTCTCTTTAAGATGGTGGTCTTGGCAGGCAATAGTTACTTAAAGCACGATTCACGAGTCCCTTGGTCCTTTCGGGGGTCGTGGAGGGCGATGCATTGCTGAACGCTTTACCAGCTGACTCCATCTCTGACGGTCATGGGCAAGGGCTTGGGTCGTAGGCAAAGCTCTTCCTTGTCGAGTCGGCAATGTTATCAGTTTTTCTCTTTGTCTGCCTCTTCTTCCACCCTGAACTGTCCCTTGGAGAATGGTCTTCGATAGGCCACTGGGTCTTGTCACATAACCATACCATCGAAGTTTTCTTTCCTTGACGGTGGTTGGCAGCTCTTTGAAATGTTTCATGTGCCAGGTGATGGTTGCACGCACTGCTTCATTGTGATGTCTTCTGTATATGAGATGCTGAGTACTCTTCTAAGACATCTCATTTTCCCTGTATGGATATTTCTTAGTTCTGCTGTGAGTGTCCATGAGGACGAATGCATGTAGCATGTTTAAACTGATAGTTCTGTCTCTCTCCACTTTAGTTCTTTTTGCCAGCGCTGCTGCTGTCTGTGCCGTCGGTCTTCGAGCCTTCTTTATTGAGCATTGTCCCAAGGAGCTTGAACTGGTTCAGTTTTGGGCTCCTGTCCACGGACTGTGATTTTCTTCTCTATGGGCTTTATGCTGTTTAACATGAGCTTGGTCTTTTCGTCGCTTATCTCGGTGTCGTATCCTGGCAGATGTCTTGTCCAGGCGGTTCATCTGATTGGCAAATTCTTGTTCTCCTACCAGCACAATGTCGCTAGCGAACCGAAGATACTCTGTTCTCCAAGAGCATCTGTCATTATGCATTCAAGGAAGATTTTGAACGTTGGTGAGAGAAGGCAGCCCCGGCGGACTCGTGATGTGTAGAACCAGTCGCCCTCTTTACCTTGCACAAATACTGCACTACTGGCCTTTGTGTACGTACAGTTGCCTGATAGTGTTGATCAGCTTCCGAGAAAATGGATTTGCTGTGTAACCCACAATGCATCATGCCACGTTCGTTGTGTGGTTGATGATCCATTTCTCACCCAGAAGTCAAATGTTGATCTGTTCTGTGGTACTCGAAGGAAAACCAGCCTGCTCTTGGGCTATGAACTCCTCTGCCTGTGATTGCAATATAATCAGGATGATTCAACATCACTCTGCTTGCATGACTAATGCGGCTAAGGCCGGCCTCACAGGAGGAAACGCGAAACTCCGGAACGCGAAACGCCTCACATCACGCGTCACCTGATCACATAGGCTTAGTCATACTCTCAGGTAGGCCATTTGACAAAATGGATTCTTCAGATACTGACTTCAACCTCTTGCATTGAATGCGTCCGGAGGTAGAGCATCAGATGATGCCATGAGTACACAGGAGGCATTGTCCGATTTCTTTAGTAACCCCAACGGCTAGGTAGAATGGCAGAATGTTTTCAGAAATGTTTTACATGAGATGCACCAGTAGTTACAACAGAAAGAAAACGAAAAATAAAACAAATCAGTTCTGTAATGTGAAAGGGCTAATTTCCATTTTTCAAAGTATCATTAAATTATAATTTTGGTGATGAACAATGTTTTGAACATATATAATATACTTATTTTTAGCAGTTAGAAAGTGCGGTTTTTCCACTGATGCCTTTGCGTTCCCGTTGTTGTCACTGTTTTGTTGATGGATGGATGGATGGATGGACAGGCAATTTATGGATACATGCATGGATGGAGGTGGCGAAGAGGTGGGTGGATGGATGGATGGATGGATGGATTTGATAAATAGATGGATGGATGGACGGATAGATGGACAACTAGAAAGTCAGACAACCAGCCCGCCAGGCAGGTCAATAGGCTGATAAACAAAGCAATAGGTCTGTTACTTTTGATTTGAGTTGGTTTCCTTATTTCGGAATAACAGATGTTCCTGCTGAGGATTCAAGTTGACCATCGAGTTCTTCCTAAACCTGCTTGCTTTGGTCTTTGTTTCTATAGTCCCGGCTTGTGGGGTCCCCTCATAAGTTGTATAACATGTTTCTATCATCATCCATAGTCGGGAGCTTTGAACGCTACGACAGTGCAATAGCAGAACAATGCGCTTCACTGCAGCTGCACAGTGAACTACGAGAAACGCCACACGAGAAATGAACACACGCGTTTCGCGTTTCTGGCGTGTGTCGTTACCTCCTATGTGCACAATTGCCGTTTAAACCACTGTTACCGCTTTAGTTCGCACGCATGAGGCGTTTGTCGTTTCGTGGTTCTCGTTTCGCGTTTCTTCCTATGTGAGGCGTCCCTATTGGTTCTTTAGTTTTTACCGGGTGTTATGGATTTCCTTTCTTCCACCCACTCTTCCTCTGAAGACCTTCACCGCGCCTCCACCCGAGGATTTTTCCTACCACTTTCCTTTCTTTGGGAGTGTGACAATGACTCCAAGGTATTCGTCACTCTCCAATGCGCCAAATCTCATTGCAGCAGATTTTGGTGAGCATGTCGGTCGTTCTCTTTGCTTCTTGCTTTATCAGTTCAGCTGGGATATTGTCCACTCTGGGATATTGTCCACTCTGGGATATTGTCCACTCTGGGGTATTGTCCACTCTGGGGTATTGTCCACTCTGGCAGGTTGACTGTTCTCCACTGCTTCTATTCCTGTTTCTTTTATTTTTCGGGTAGAGTCGGGGGGTCACCCTGACCTGCTAATTCCTGGCCAGTAAGAACGTTGGTCTCCACTGGTCTAGTGGTTGTAGGGTTCTGAACAATATTCTGTCCATCTACCAATAATCTTTGCTCTTCAGCGAGACCATTTGCCTTACTTATCTTGGACAGTGTTGACCCTTGGCTGCTTTTTTTTTTTTAATGACTTGAAAAGTCCTCTTGCTGTTCCTGCAGCGGTTCAGCCGACGGCCAAAAGTATTTACACAACATATTGGGAAGATTACGCCATGTTGTCAGTTGTGACAGTAATAGGAAGTTGTCACTTGCAAGGCCATAATTTTAATCATTACTTACACATTGGTTGAAACTGTTACTTGAAGATTTAAGCAACCAGCTATTCATAGCAAACAATGCACTATAAGTAGAATGATTTATTCATTTGTGGCAGTAAAAGATTGCCGAAGAAACATTAAACAATTAAACGTATTCCACTGTTTAACACCTACAAGGGTTTGGTACAGTATTTACACAATACAGAGTCAGATTTTATTTCTTACTCTCACAGGAATTCGTTCTATCTTCATGAACGGCTTCAGTCATTTCCGGCGCTTTTGACGTGTTGAAGTTAAAAATGTTTGAAGCACAAGTCATTTCCTGTTTTATACCATTATAATTGTATGGAGTTAACACACAATTCTCTTGGAGAATCTCTTTAAAGACGTTGTCAGCTCTTATTCTAGTGTACCAACAGACGTGTTGCATTTTGGCACGTCTGACTTTTAAGGTAAAGCAGTGGCAGGATTTGACCTACAATTCACTGTCGAGATGATCTGGCACTAAGTTATGTCACCAGTGACAAACGATGGACTTGAAACACCAGTCTTGTTATACTGGATGATTTGGCAGTGAACATCGTCAGACAGTCGCTTAGGAAGTTATCACTTTGGACAGGAATGTTCCAGGATGTTATCCACTCTACAGCCGGATGATTCGGTTGTGAGATGTAAAACGACTGGAAATCTGTCGCTTTTGCAATCAATACACCCAGTATTGTAGCTTTAACCTTTTTAGAAACATTTTCAAATTACTAATTTTCCAAAGAAAAGCATCCAGCGGTTCTATTACCTCTTGCTCCTCTTCTACCCAGCTCGCGTCCCCCCCTTCCGCCCCCCCCCCTCGTTTATGAAATCTGGTATTCCGGTGAATACTCTCTCGTGACGTACAGATGCCGACCCGACCCTATTTCGGTGATCGGTCCGTCATCTCTGGAACCTCATTCTTTTTTCTTCTATCTACCCTTCGTTTCAATTTCAGCTCAGTTCTGGCTGTCACAGTGATGCTTTCATTGTTGCACGGCCTGAGCTATCTCCCCTGATTATTAGGTCAGGGCATTTCCTGCCCTACGTTTCCTTTTGACAGGTCCGCCTTTCCGTAGGCAAGAGCTTGGGGATTCTCTATAAAGAACAGTAATAAAGATAACAAATTGTGAAGAGAGGAAATAATTTTACAAAAAAAAAAAAAAAGTCATAGTAATAAAATAGAATTAAAGAATAAAAAAGGTACTCACATATTTAACCCCCCCCCCCCTCTCTCCGAGGAATGGAGGGTCTTACAAATTGATGCATGCCCTTGTTCGGAATTGACGTGGTGATGATGCTCTTTCGTCACGCTCCGTGTTTCGTTTCTAAGGATTTATCGACAGTCTCGTGAAATGGTGGTGGCTTTGTCAGCTTCCCTCACACGGGTTAACAGTTGGATGGTTTGACTTTATACTGAAATGGGAAACGTCCTTTGAGGTCTGAGCCATGGAACATAAACTCTATAACTGAGCGACGGTTTGGTTGTGAGGTATGTCTCCAGTAGATGAGCTGTCATGTAATGTATGAGTCGTTCATTGTGTTCATTCTACAGCTGGATGAAGATCGGGCTGTGGGTGCACACAGCTTACACAGGGAAGTTACTACTAGAAACAGATTGTGACCCTCGCAGTGTTGCTCGTCTCTACAATCGGGTGAAGACTCGGTTGTGATTCACAGCACTGGTAACACATTAACTCTGAACATTTTATCATATCAAGATAATTGAAATTGGAGTGGCAATGCCCGAGGGAAGGTTTATCAGTTGACACAAGTAGTTTGCCTATTTTAACTCACTGAGTAATCTGATTGTGAAATAGACTATTAGCCCATTAGATACATTGCTTAAATCAGATAAAGCTCATGTCCATGGTTGAAAAATGACATGTAAGTCTCGTTGGTTGTACATTGGGAGCATACGAAATTTTAAACAATCATCTCACAGAGTGAGTGCCTTGCTGAGACCACAGTTGACGTGAGCTACGAGCTTGGCCAGCTAATGTCTTTGTCTTACTCCTTACTGCTGTAAACGTTGCTTTACACAAGTGAGAGGCTTTAGGATTAAGTTCATGCAAGTTCCTTCCATTGCTGGCCTTGGCTTAAATATTTTTTTCCCCCAACATTTTAATATGTACGTCACAAATCTATAATAATGATCTTGGGTATCCATCCACACTATAGAAATCTGTTGTCAGCGTCCATGTCCCTTCTCCTCACAGTGGTTGGCTTATGTGCTTCTCCTCACAGTGGTTGGCTTATGTGATACTTTTCTCAAGACTACAGCCAGAACGCTGTCATTGCACAGTCATTTGGTTGCCTATAACGTACAATTTTCATGAACAGGATCCCCCACGGGGGTGTATAGGTAATATCTTTGGTTTGCTTTCACGTGCAGGAAGTGAAAGCCCGCCATCAGTGGGATGTCTCCGACTGCTTGTCATCCTTGACGTTCCTGGGGTGACATCTCTTTTCTTGCTTCCGTCTTCTCTCCCCCTCTTTCCCCTCTTCTTGGCGTGTAAATGTATTTTGCTGTATTTGGCACAATATAGCAGTGATCGTGTTGTGTCATTAAACCCCAGCACAACTTCAACAGATCAGAAAAGCTTTGCAAGAAAAATGGGACAGGGTTTAATACAAACCTCAAAAGAACACCTTGCATGCGGCAAACACCTGACGGAAAGACAAGATATTCCATGAGGACACCTGACGTGCGATTGGTCTCTATGCGCCTTTATGCTTGATACGAGATTTTTGTATCATTGTTACTGGAAACTCTTGAAGAATTGTAAGAATTGTTAACTAGGAAATATTAAGCTATTTATGAATCCAAAAACGAATAAAAATTAAAAAAATTTTGCCCTTTTCAAAATTTGAATTTCTAGAAAACAGACAGCGTTCGTGGGAGATTATTTAAATATAGGTCAGACTGACACTGCCTTGCGACCCTAGGTGTATGACAAGCGTGTGCACCTCCATGTTGGTATTTTTGTGTGAGGATAATCTTACTCATGTAAACATTTCTTTTGAAAGCGGTCATTCTACCGAACGTACATTTCGGATCAGTCTCGTGAGTTTACTATTCAATTATCGCCTTTTAAGAATGTCAAATGTAGTGAGCTTCATCCGGTTTTAACTGGAGACATAGATCCGTATGCAGCAACGCTGTGTACCAGATTTCATTTGGAGTGCATTCAGTAATTTTCGAGTCTGCAAGCCTTTTATGGGTTTTGATGCAGATTTATAGTAGCCTATAATGTGGTCTCTAGATCTAGTCCAGTAAGTGCGATGCAGATCTCATGTCACGGATGTCATTTTGGAAGTGGGGCGGTGGGAAGAGGACAAAAGGAGAGGAGGTGGCCAAAGACGATTGTTTGACCACTGAGTTGTCGAGGTATCCCGCTTTGAAACGTGTGAACTTTGTGCATCTTGTGTCACTACTGTGCAACTGGAAGTAACACTGTCAAACAGGACAAGAGCAACTGAATGTAACGTCAAAATGGACAAGAGCAACTGAATGTAACAGTGCCAAGTAGGACAAGAGAAACTTTCGATGCATCTTGATACAAAAAGTCATATCGTCGACAACGTGACTTCAGCTGACACTTGAGTCTGATGCCGCGTGGAGATAGCAATGGAACGCATTCTTTCGAGTGACGGTGTATATAAAGCGTCATAGTTGTAACAGTCCTGTTCTCAGTTGTGTTCTTTATCATTTAACCTGGGGGGAGGAGTGGAGGGAGGGGGGGGGGCGCTATGTCTCACGGCCAGTCAGAATGAGTCAAGTCGCTGGATTGGAACAGAAATCGGGTTGAATGGCATGAAGGTGGTCCGATGCCGATGTTTTTTTTATATGGTAAAAAACTGAAGAAATATTCATCCCTTAAAATAATAATAGTAATAATAATAAGATAAAATTAAAAATGGTAACAACAGACTGGTCTTATAGATAAGAATATCAAGATATTGTAAGGTTGAATGGATATTTAGATTAAAACTAAACTAGAAGAGATGAGATGTGCTAAACTAGAAGAGATGGGATAGCATACGAGAGTAGACTGATCTAAAGCTAAAGGACACCTTGAGAAAGGCAGAGAACAAGGAGGAATGGAGGAAGCTGGTTGTTAGATCTGCAGAGGCTCCCCACAGGACAACTGGTCTACGGGAACAATGAATGAATGAATGAAAACTTTCATTCTTGGCAAGTTTTGTGATTTCAGACATAGTGAGGGAGGGATGAGCCCGTTTTTTTTCAATCTCTGGCTACAGTCAGGCTATTTGAAAACGTGTCACCACCTGGAAGTGACAATCAATTTCTGACATAGTGGTCCTAACTCGTTATTGTGGAACATTGAGATTTGACTCATTTTGATTGGCTGTGGGACATTTGTGTGTGTGTG
>JBCAUA010029130.1:0-12366 GCA_038406235.1 Peronia verruculata
GGACAAACAATCCCAGGCCACTCTCGGACAGAGGATGGATGAGCTGAAAGAAAAAATGCAAAATGTGGAAGGGAAATTGGCAGAAGTAACAGGCGGTAGCAAGGCTGATCTAAAGACAATGAAAAAACAGTATAAGGAGGTGAAAAAAAATGTGAGTAAAGTGAAGGACAGAAAAAAGACAAGCAAACCATTTTTTTAAAAACATTTCTACCAACTCTTCCTGCCTAGAATTTTTTTTTAAAATTGAAAACGGTAATGCGTAGCATTATGGCATTTACAATGGTATCTCCGTTATTGATATAATTTAGAAGTGTTTTGAGCTTTAGATAAATTACCTGTTTATATCTTGAAGGAAGATAGAAATTAGAAATAAAAAGGGGGCGGGGATGGATGATGGGGCAAGTGTACGTGGAAAATGAGGTATGAAAGACCACAGACTATGACAAACTTGAAAACTTATATTTTGTTTTGTTTTGCCTCCAGAAAGTCTTTAGTTAACTACATTGGTCAGTTTATAATGATTGAATAACTAAATCCTTGACTTGAATTTAATGCCCATGTGTGAACATGCTGTGGTCTTTTATGATTTGGCTGTCATTTTTGAATTTTTAAAGGTGACATAAATTCTTTGATTCTCACCATAAGGTAGAGTAACTTTGGGTGTAACTACGATGAGATCACTTTCAAACTTCTGAATCTGATGTCTGCCGGTTTTGTTTAATCAAAATTTCAGCAACAAGAATGCACATCCTGGCTTTGAGGCCTTGATAAAGGGCAATTTCATTTGTTATTGTAATTGTTTTTTACGTGTTTGTGTGGATTTTTTTTTTACTTTGTGGTAAGAACATATTGAATGTGCACATAGGTGTGAGTAGTTTCAGGGTTATAGGTTGAGACCTCACATGTAAATATCAGTGGATTTGTTATCCAGATATTCATGACTTATTTGTTCTGTTTTGGCAGTACTCTTTGCTATGTCAGATGATGGCTGAGAAGGTTAAGCCCCTCATGCAGTTGCGCAACATTCTCAACAGAAATATAGCCAAGAGAGATGAGAATGTGACTAAGGTGAGTTCTCTCATTGCAAACATTGTAGTCTATGTATGTATGTGATGCTGCGACAAAAGGTCTTGAGTTTATCAGGTATGTCAAACTTCTTACTTCATTTGGGATTCTGACTTTTTTTTGGTCATGGCAGGCTATCCTACTTTTGGCTGGTCAACATTTGCCGAGTTCGAAAGGCAGTCGCTCTTTTATTAATAATTTTCAGTGCGATACAAGTCCCAACTGATGAGACTGTGAAAATGGACGTACATTTTGACATTTGCTTATGCTTTGGATAAGATTCGAACTGTTGTTCGGCAGATGTTTGAAGATCTAGATCATAGTTTGTAGCTCAGAGTTTGTGATCTAGATCTAGAAAATAGTTCTAGATACGCTAGGTGGTTAAGACGGCACTGCATATGGGATCGTTTTAGTTCTTGGAATGTGTGCACAACCAGTGTAATCTTACAGTCCCACTCCAGGACCTTGTGAAAACTTTGCAAACTTCTCTCAAAGCAATGCTGACTTCTGCGGATATGACAGGCCTGGATTTTTAGGAAGTATCTTACATAACTCTGCAGCACTAAATTGTTGTGATAAAATACTTTAAATACCAGAAGGGGGAGGTGGAGGACACAACATTTTCTGACTCTTTTTTTTGAAAACAGTTTGACATCACTGGTTTGTTGTCCCTTGATTGCACATCATGAATGTCACGCTTTTCAATTTCTGTCTTTTTTTTTTGTGTGTGTGTCTCTCACAGCGGCATAATGTGTACACATTTTGGAATATAAATAGTATGGGACACAAATGAAATAAAATTTTATCCACTAAGTTCATATGTACTGGCTGAATATTTATTAACTCACTCAATCCCGGCCATTTGTTCTTAGTTGTGCACCCCAAAGCGGCTATTTCATCTGTATATGGAGATTGTATCAGTGTCATTGCTCCGTCCCTATGAGACTTGGCTCAAGTAGTAATGAAAAATATTTGAAACTTGTTCAGTATGAAATATGTGGTTGATGTGGTTCTGTCACAACATGCATGCAAAAAAGACTACTTTACTGAAAAATATTGATTTTTTTTTAGACAAGGCTAAATCTAGGTCAGTAATGATTTGGCTCTGCTCTGTCTAAATCTGATCACATCATTATATGTCTCACGCCCAGTCGAAATGAGACTAGAACCGAGAAATCAGGCTTTGAATGTAATGAGGGCGGTCAGACATCGATTTTTTTTTTTTTTTATTGCAGAAATCATCTCTGAACATGCCAAAGTCCTTGAAAAGTCCTTACATTTTTGCACGGCTGGTCAATTTCGTTCAATGACCGATGGTTAGAACAGGACTTTTTTTTCTGCCCTCTAAACGCGCCCGACAGTCAGACCGTATTTTACATTTGCCGTAACGTCGCCGATAATTTTTCTTTGTTTCATTCACTGCTGATCTAGCCTAGTTTAGGCCAGGTTCAGTGCGATTCGACTGCGCCAGTTTTAGTGGTAATTCTGATGGATATCGCGGGGAATTAGATTAATTTATTAGTCAGGGAATTTCAGACTTTGTACTTCGGGGAAAAAATGAACTATTTGGGGTCGGAAACGTCTTGCTGGAAATGTCTACATTTGCGGAACGAAGAAAGCGAAAACGAAAGTATGAATGTCTTGTGCGCATGCCTGGAGGAAGGATACGAATGGGCAACGGGAACGTCGACTTGTGTTAGGCTCTTGAATCGCGTTTGCACACTCAAAGTCAAAGATCTAGACTCTCTATGAGTCCAGCAATCGTATGCTATTTGTTAACTGTAAAAGGCTATCACTTGACAATCCCGTCATGAGTAGCAATACGAACAGAAAGAGAAAATGATCGAGATTCTAGATCTAGGCCTACTGACTGAGATATCGTCGAGATCTTCGGCTCAGCGATCTATGGGGATGTAGATTCAAGGTCTAGATATTCTCTTGTAGATCTAGTGAGAAAAAGAAATAAACCGAGATCGAGTAAATCTAAGAGAGCTTTCATGTATAGAAATAATAAGGTTGCACCATCATCCGGTCATCATGTAATCTTAACCTTCCGTAGATCTAGATTATTAGATCTACCCATTAGTAGGCCTATTACACGATCTTTTTGCTGCGTACCTGTAGATCAAAATCCACACACACACACATACACACAGACATACACACATACACACACACAGAGTAGTTTGATGCAGGTGAGCAAGTAACGAATTACATCTAGATCCAGTTGTAGTAAGATTTAATGAATGGTAAAGTGTAAAAGCCAGCTGCATTTTGAAAAGAGTTTACCAGAACTTGTCTTTACCCGAAGTACATGTACTAATTAACCACAAGACGAGTTAGATTTAGACAGATGCTATTTCCAGAGTTAGTTTTCTCATGTAGATCTGTGCATGTCAGACTATGGTCATTCTTAATTTGTAGAGATTGTAACAGTATAGATGTATTTAGGTTGTATTCCCAATGCAAGTGCTGCATCACACTACCCATACAGTTACACACACATAAGAAAAGAAAATAATGATAAAAATAAATAACCATCCACAGTTTCATGCCTTTTTAATGAAAAATTTAACATCCCAACTTGAATCTCCAGTTATATTCATCAATGAAAGAGTAATTGTAAGATGCCTGGACGGGACTTCTTTTTTTTTAACAGTAATTAGGCATTCAGGTACATGTAGCTGAATGGGTTTGGCTCTAACCACAGACTGACTCTCATCTAACCTGTTAATTACACGTACTTATGTGTTGTACAGAGTGAGTTTCAGCATTAGTAAGAGCACAGATCCAGCCTGAGATCTGCATTACCCTCTATAGTTCGTGTATAAGCCTATGCATAAATGTTCAGCAAATATTATTATTACACACGCGTAAACATCTATGGTCGTTTGAAGATATTCGGCTTCACGAAGTCCTTAAAAACAGTCGTAAAGTCCTTGAAAAGTCCTTGAATTTCAAGGCATCCAGGGAGTGTGGCCCTTTCCAAAAGATGGATTTGTGTAAGGGGAGATCATTTTGACCAGAGTTTTACTTCCTTTTACCAGGACAAGCAGTGTAAAGAGGAAAATATCGTTTTACTGTGCTGGCTATTCAAAAGACTGATAGTCAAGGAATTTGATCAATTATAACAATAGAAAGAAATAATTCTCTTTACATCATATTTTTTTATTTTATTTTGATGGGTGTATGTTTCGAGCAGAGGGCACAAAAGTGATTTTTTGTTTTCTCTTTACACTGTTTGTTCAATCCCTCTTTTGTCTGGTATAGGGAAGTAATAGGACTTCGCACAACGATCTCCTATTGGTTTTGAATGATAGTCATATAAAGTTTATAATGATTTGCCGGGAGAAAACAATACAAACACGAAACAAACTTGGGAACCAAGATATCTCAGTCATGGGATTTGACGCATTCTCCATTCCGACCAAGATATCTCAGTCACGGAATTGAGTGAGTTAATCAGCATTATCTAATTGAAACCCAGTCATGCTATTCAAGTCAACATCAGTATACTGGCCATTGTTAAATGTTTTCAGTTATTCACTGAGCCAGAGAAATGAGATTTTGCTTTTATTTTTGGGGCACACATACATACATCCAAAATGAGCTTGTTTCATTTTTATTTCTTGTTTAATTTTGTCTTGAATGATCTTTATGTTTACCTTTCACTGCACAAAATGCATTAGTAAGTTTTTTCAAGATAACCTCCAGCAGGAGGTTGAAAGATGTATAAAGAACCATAATTGTACCCCATTAAGCTAATGATCTATCACCAGCTTATCATTATCCTTTTTGTCATTATATTTAGTATTATTTATTTCCATGTATGTTTTTTTTTTCTTTGGTAATTTTAGTTGAACAAAACGGGGGCAGCGGCTGCACCCTTAGGTGAGTTCAAGCTGTCTTTCATTGTTTTTTCTCTGCTAACCTCTTTGCCATGCCAACTATTCGCTGTATATGGCACCCATATTTTCGACTTGACTAGCACCTAAAAATGAAGGGTTGTTAGCAACTTACTAGAGATCAAACATTTAGGACAGCTGTAGTCTCTTGCAATTAAAAATGAATTTTTAATGTGGACCACCATCTACTCAATTTTTTTTATGCCGAAACCTAAAATTACAGGTTTCGATTGCATTGGAAGTCTCAAATATCATTGCAATATGTTGTATGGTGTCATCATATGGGTTATTCCTCTCACTTATTTGGTGGTGCTCAGATATGTGAGTGTAGCAAAAATAACAAGTGCACCATACATTATATCTTGTGAAGGTGTTAAAGAGTAGAATATCAAAACCGAAAAAAAAAAAAGCAGTTTTTGAGGGGGAAAGGGTAGGGGATAGGGATGTAGCTTAGTGATTCTCAAGCTATACTTCTCCTGAAGTCACAGTAGTGGAATAAGGTGGTGTACATTATGTTGTTTGCCATTGGCGTGGGCTCTTGGTATTTCCTCTACCTTCTTTTTATATCTTACCATCTGTCCCTTCTTTAATTCAACCTTTCAACTATGTCTTCTTCTTTCATTTTCTTCCTTTTCTTTCTATCATTCTTCCCTTCTGTCATTTCTTTATCTTCTCCTTTTTTTTTTGATAGATATCTTGTCCTCTCTTTTTGTGCCATTGAAATAAACCCAGTGCTGCCTTCTGTTTCTTCCCTCCGACAGAGCAGAGAACACACCATATGAATACTAGCAATGTTCAGAACCGTAGTTCACACAGTAATCAGTCAGGTCACAGAGGATCGAGTCACACAAGCACAGGTGGGAATCTGACTGTATTAGTGGTGTTATTAAAAATGATGATGAACAATCTCATGGGACAACAGACAGAGGATAATACATACGCGTTTTCTTTTTTCATTCTTGGCCAGTGAAATCCTCTACTCTCAGATCTTTCAAACTTTGAAATGCCGAATACACTGTTAAACCTTGGCTTGGGTTAAAAGTACTGAACATTTTTCCTGCTGTAACATTAACAGATGACAGGAGAAAAATACACACGTGTTTTCTTTTTTTTTTTTAATTCTTGGCCACTGAAATCTTCCCAGATCTTTCAAACTTTGAAATGCTGAGTACACTGGTAAACTTTGCCCTGCGTTAAAAGTTCTGAACATTTTTCCTGCTCTGACAGAAACAAGTTGTGATCAAAGCCAGCCATAGAGCTATGAAACCATAAATGTTTCCTAGCATTGCACTATGGATTTATCCTGTTTGTTTGTTTGTTTAAATTTAAGTTGACGAGGATGAAGCGTTCCATAATATTTTATGTGAAAACGTCTGTCCAGATGATAGAATAATATATAAAATTTTATTTAAAAAAGGACCAACTGCACTGAGATGCTATAAGATGAATGTAGATATTTCCCTAGGTGAAATGGTTTGGTCCAAGCAAATCCGAAATAGAAATAGTCTGTGTGACAAAGGGTAATAAATTTGGCACCCATATGAAACTGACATGTCTTTGTGAGTACAATCCCTTCTCCTGCCATCGGCTCCTTTCAGATACTGTGAAGAAAGGATGGAGTTAGGGGAGAGATTTAAGGAAGACATTGGTGAGTCAGGAGGCCATCATAGTGTTATGTATTTTTTTGACCACGGTTTTGGACAGCTGAGATAACCACCACTACAGGAGGTTGAAAAGCTTATAAAAACCATAACCAACATAGGCTTGCACTGTGTCACTTTGAAGCTAAGGCAGAGTCAAAACAAACACCCGGAGGCTAAGTACTAGCAGCGACGATCCAGAATGACAAATTTAGCACTGCGTGCCAGCTTTTTAGTACATAGGCTGGATCGCAGTTCTAGAGTTACTGACATTGACTGATAGCTCTCATATTCAGGAATATCATGAGACAGCAATTATATTCTAGCAAAATTGCATTCTCTCTGATATCCTGCCTTCCCCTGTGGGGGTCTAGTGTATATAGGTAGATATACATGTAGGTAAAAGCCCACCATTGACGCTATATCTCTCATTGAATGCCATTCTCCATGTTCCATAGGCGACATCTCTTCTCTCGTTACTTCTGTCTTCTGCCCTACTCTGTCCTTTACTGATCTGCTGTTAGACATCAACACAAACAAACAAACAAATGGACTCTTTTTTTGTTGTTGTTGTTGTTGAATAAAATCATATTTTTATCTTGTGAAGTGCAAACAATAATGAGAGAAAGGTACAGACGTGACAGACTACAACAGTTGCTGCAAATACCAACTGGATAACAGAATAACAGACAGACATTCCATAAAAGTCTGACTAAAGCCATTGTTATAGAATGGTGCTGGCATGTCAGTCTATCTGATGTTTTTCTCTCTTTGCTTTCTCACAGGCAGAACTTCAGGACAGAGCACCCCGGCACCAAGCCCAGAACCACGTTCATTATTACCAAACTCATCAGCATCAGCAGCCAGTGGGGATGGCGATCAGGGTAAATCGAAGGAACAGGTACTGTTTCTTTTTTTTTTTTTGAAATTGTGGCATTGTGTAACCTTTTCCATTTCAAACCATAGTTCCTAAGAAGAAGCATACTGTGCTTCTGATTAAGTACATGTATTTATTCATTACAGTATTGACCAATTATCAGCTGTAGCGTCAATCAAAAACTTTAGCGCATAGGCGCAAAATGCTTGTCAGTTGTCATAATATTAGATCAGATGGTATGAAGGGATGGTTGATGGTTGGCTGACTGTAGATGTACTAAATATGTCTTCCTGCCCACGACAGACCAATTTTTGGATGTATTTTGGCAACAATTTGTAGTAGGAAAGTAGGTAAAAATAAAATTTGTTATCTCCTATGTTAAAAATGTAGCAAAAGTATTTGGTTTTTCTCCTTGGTCTTGAGATTTATATAGGTCATTTGCTTTGTAATAATAAAAATCATTAATTTCATCCAGATGTGAGCTTATAAGGAGCCTTACACTGAAAGGGTCAATAGTTTTACTACTTTTGTGGCATGTAATTTTGGCCATATTGTAAAAATAAAGAATTTTATTACATTGGTTGGTTAGTTAGTTTCCATTTCGGTCCCTTAGGGCGGTGCCATATTGGGATATCCGACCATTACATTTTGTTGCATGTTAGACTTTTGCATTTTCTGGCAGCATTCGAAGTCTGGCCATTGTGCTATCCGTTTTCCACTCACCGAGCTCTTGCCCCCTCAGGGATCCATAATCCTTGACCGACCTTCGCTCCCCCCTCCTCCCGTGACAGGAGTAGTTTCCGGCTGCCACGTGCTAGCCTGGGGGGCAGCTTCGCATGGGAGAAGGAAAATCACCTAGGATACCCTCTCCCACTGCTTCCCGATCATGACTGGCTTCCGCCCTGTAAACGGTTGCAAGGGACGTGGATTTAGCATATGGTAGACGGCCGCTTGAGGCTCCCCTCCATCCATCTCATGCATTTTGATTTCGCAGCTGATCTGCGATTTTTTTTCTAGTCATTTTTATACTACATGACATACATCAGATGTCATAAAGTTGTTAGCCTAGGGAATGTTTCAGGATTTTGTAAGAAAGTACATGTGTTGGTTCGTGGTTATTTGAGAACCTTAAATCTTCTGTTAAATTTAGTCTGAAGTTGTAGAGGACAGTTGAAAACTTGGAGAAATATGGAAGTCAAACATTCCAAAATCAGAGAACCATAACTTTATGAGAAATCATTCAACAATGAACATATCATATAACAAGACATCAGTTGACTAGACTAAGCTTTGAGATTTCTGAGTATACTTAGCTGTTTCTTTTCTTTTTTTTTTTTAAATCTATGTTTTAGACGAGTGACAGGCACAGCATAGCAGAAGCCATAACATTATTTATCCATTCTATAATGGCTTCAAAATCATAAATGTATGAGATGTCTGTCACAACCATTCCAGGTTCCTTCAAGTGTTTTGAGAGCATGAACAAAATTCTTGCAATTGAGGTTTACATCAGGGATGTCAAACCAATCTTAGTTGGAAATCCGACTTGTTGGTCTGGCTGACTTTTTAATTTTTGGTTACCCACCTGGCCGAGCATTCTGTTCCATTCCTTGTATCATTATGCTTTAATAAGTTATATGCATGAAAATCTGAAAATGTAAGTACTAAAGAATTGAACAGATGCTGTCCACGAGAGCCATCCATCATTCAGTGGATCATTTTAAAGACCAAAATCTAACTGAAGTTCAAAGCGCAGTGCTCAGTTCTTCAGTTTTATCACTATGCCAGTTGAGTGATTATCTGAGAGTTGTTGATTAAAAGCCAGCACATGAACCTCCAAGAGAATGATGATCAGGCCTATCTTAACCAAAAACTACTTCTAGATGTAAAATTAATCTGAAATAGTGCGTTTCAATCCTATTCAAACGCAAATGACGATGACGGCACTGCATAGGAAACATACTTTGCTTTTTCTTAATTGAAACATTTTGAAATTTTGTAAAATCATTGCCGATCTATATTCCACTGAAAATTTGCAAAGTCCTATTAATCCATTATGCTTAGGTTTTTGTGTATTATTACATATGTGGACAGCATAGGTTAACTAATACATAAGTGCACAATTTTTTGACTTAGTTTGATATCCCTTGAACAGCCATGACCATCTGTAGTTGACATTTTGACTTTGAAGTAGTGAAGCAAAAAAGTGACTGTCAAATTGCGTTAGATCTACATTTGTTGTGGTGATAATAATTAGCATCATAACCCAAAATCTCAAAAGAAAAGAATTATTAATGTTACTGTGGAGCAGTCATAATGATATGGGTTTGAGTAAATTATATTTAGCCCACTCCCATAGTACTACTGAGGAAATTACATTTCTTGAAATAAGTATGTAGATCAAATTTTTCAATATTTCTGTGAATTGGCTCAGGGAAAACAAGAGGGTACAGGAATAAAAGACATTTGCCACATAGATTGTGGGAAATTAAATTTTATTCAAGTATCATATCTGTCAGTACTTTTTTTTTTTTTTAGCACTTGAATGAAACATTTTATTTTGTTTTGTCTTCTGTAGTGCCACCAGCAGTGAGACAAAAACCATAGACAGACCACGTCCTTTACTATAACAGGAACTGGATGACAGACAGACCTTCCATATATGTCCTGCATCTGAGGACGTGGGTAACATATGGACATATTACACATATGCTGCTACAGCTCAGAAGTTTATAGTGTTTTAATGTACACATATATACATGGGCGATTTCATAACACACAGATACATTCTGTTGCAACTTAGGACTGGATGAAGGACAGATAGACTACATTTATTTTGCGTACATCTTAAGAGCACACATTAAATCTAATCTAATTTGCTGAACTGACAACTGGATCATCCACACTATATATGTGTTGCGATGACAGCTTGAAACTGAATAACAAGGGAGGTCCAACATTGACACTGCTGTGAAACTGCTGTTGTTTCGGACTAAACAAGGGAAAGCACTTTAGTTCATTCTCTCTGACAATATTTAGACTTCAAACATGTTATTCATCTCCCCTCACCTATGTATCATTCCTTGACATTACTCCTTCCAGTTTGACTGTATTTATATTCAGTAGATTTTTTCCAGAAATATTTTGCAGTCAGAGTGACTGGTTCTTATCTAAAAAGGTCTGGGCAATTTTTCTGGCCATTCTAAATTTTGCATCAGTGAGAAAATCCATAAACAGGAATGTCTGTGTATATTTTACGGCAGAAGAGTCAACTGTTGATATGTGTATAATATACTACAGGGGAAGAGTGGGGAGAGGTGGGTCACCGCCAGAGTGTTTTTTTTTTTTTTTTAATAAAATGATTTGAAAATGAATAAGCAGATAACAAAACGCTATGTGTCAATACAAAGAATTTTTTTTTTTATGTTTAAAAACAAGTTATAAGCAGAACAACACTGAAAGAGAGAAAATAGTGAATGGAGGTGTAGAAGTCAACATGTACAAGTGGAGAGAAGTGGGCCCCCCTTGTGGGAAGAGTTGGGCCGCTTGGGGAGAAGTGGGCGAGGATTACAGAGTTCAATCTAATCATCATTATTACTCTTCACAACATCAAAGAACAATGGATTGTGCAAATTAATACCATCAAAGTTAACCTGGACGTGGATTTCTCCCTTTGTTCTCTCAGTTCTTCCTCCGAATGTCGGCAAGGGCAATATTGCCTTTATTGTGTCATTGTGCACAGATGAAATGTCTTCCACATTTGGTTCAACGAAATGTGGACTTTGTTTCCCCTTTCTTCGAAAAAAATTCACCTCTACATCATCATCATCATCCCTTTATTTCAAAACAATCCCAACATAGTAAAATTGCGAAGTCTTTGTTGCAAATTCGATCACCAAATAATCACCAACTTCATGATCCGTTACAGAAGACAGCACTAATGAGTCTTTTTCCTCATCGCTGATTTCGTGACCCATGTCTGCTTCCAGGACATCAGTTAAACTATTACGTTTCTTGCTATGGGCAGTGATCCGGCCTGTCGCCGTTGCCAAGGCCTGTGGCTGCAGGCCAACAGTACATGATGTAGCTGACATGAAGTGTTACGTGTTACACCCCGCCTGTCCCGCCCTCTTATTAAGTGACGTTTCACGTGCACCCGTCATTCACGATCCGATCATCGCTTGACCCACGATGGCTCGTGTAGTTCCCTTTGAACCTACATCTTTGATTAACCGCGGTGCCTCATCCCGCCCCTCATTTTTACTATCGGTCTACCGACCACGATGTAAACCACGTAGATTCATCCTAGGAGCTTTCACTCAAAAGTGTGGTCGGATGCCGATGATTTGTTTAGCTTCACGCTTACGTTATCGGATAGGAGACGATAGGCTGCCACATAACGTGCAGCATCACGTATGCCTATGGGTCGTGTCTGCTTGCTAGTAAGAGGGGGAAAAAAGATCGAGTGTCTCATTATATTCGAATGCCCTGCTAGCACTCGTGACGGAGGTTATCTCACCCAGGGGCTATTCTCTGTCTATGAGAGAGCTATTACGCCTCCTTCTTATTGTGATAGCTATCACTAGCACTGCCTGAATATAACCGCTTCACTGCAATGTATCAGTTATAGTTCAGTCAGTTTTCCCGTCTCCATTCACTGCTATCCCCCACCGGCACTCAATCGCGCCAACTGTGTGAGCCTACTGACACCTACTTTCCCACCGGCAATCACATCCGTCAAGAATCCGTTGTTCGGTATTCCTAACAGACTAACTGTTACATGCAGAGGCAGATAGGCTAGATGTGAAACGCCGGTCAGTGGTCGGAGCATTGGATCAAAGGGAAAGCGGTGATGTTGGGTGGCGGGCTGACCATGAAC
>JBCAUA010029151.1:0-12365 GCA_038406235.1 Peronia verruculata
CCCCCCCCCCCCCCCCCCCCCCCCCCCCCCCCCCCCCCCCCCCCCCCCCCCCCCCCCCCCCCCAAAAAAAAAACAAATTGATTATGTACAGCTTGGCAAGAGCTTGGACAGACAAAATCTCAAGGAAATTTCCCATTGCTACTGCAGAGCAAACACCAATGGGCCCTTTTTTTCTGACACATTTTTTCCCTATTTTGTAAATTTTTCCATTTATTTGCATATATGGGAACTAAGTTCATTTTACACAGTACAAAAATGTCTACATTTGTGGAAAAATTAAGTTACCTTATCTTATCTTTACCTAGTACACATGACAGACCACAAGCATTGTAAACGAAGGAAAAAAAAACACATTTTTCTCGTTCTTCGAAATAGGAAGCAAAAAAAAAAAAAATCATGAAAACAATTATTACAATGAGAACAAAGTGTTTTCATGAATTCAGTGAATTTTTCTGAATTTTCTAAGACTCGTGTTTCAAATACGAAGAGAAAAAGGCGACTTCTTCCTTCTTTATCATGCTCACACTATACCTCAAACACCTGGCAAGGGGAAGTAATCTTGCTGGTGGTCAAAATGGCTCACATTCTTGTATCAAGATGGTTGCAGACTTTTCTTCAACAGATGGACCTTCCCATCTCAGATTTGGCACAATAACCTACCTCTATTTCTGTGTGGCTACCCCATATGTATTAAAAGTATTTGAAAGCAAAAGTACACTTTATTTCTTTAAAAGAAAAGTTTAAGGGCCAGGGGGTTTCGCCGGTATAAGTTACATGCAGTTACAATGTCTTGATAATAAAACTGATTTTGTGTGCATGATTTGTTTCCTCAGATAACACAGAATTGCCATTTAACACCAGGTAGCTCGCTCAACTTTTCAGGAAAAAAAAACTCATTTTACACAATAATCTTTACAACAAAAAAAAGTAAGCCAAAAAAAAAAATAATCTGTACCTTTTAATAGACAACCGAGACTCCATGACAATTTCCAGGCCCAATTACTCCAGTTTTTCTCACTATTTATGGACAATATCATTCACAGCTTTAACAACATAAAATATCCTTCACAAGTGCACAGCCCTGATACTTACTCTTCTACCTGAGTAAATCTTAACTACACTGATATTTCGTGAAACAAAATATAGTCTGTCATATAATTTTCAAGTAGAAATGGCATAAATTTAGTGTATTCATAGAGAAAATGACTTTTAATTTTTTTTTAATTAAAGTCTTTCCAGAGGGGCAAATTTTAAAAAAAAAAAAAAGTTTAAGTTAAATTCAACGCAATTCTTTTCAACATATTTATATATACACACAAAGCCCAGCATTATTTTTGCCACCTAACAGGCATGATTTGTATGTACACTTTATCAAACATATAACATATAGCCATATTCAGACATTACAACATAAGTAAATTGCAAAGTTATTCAATACTGCTGGTAAATGCTTAATCAAATATTGTGCTATCAATCATTTCACACTGGCATAAACCTAAACAGTAATAATTTGGTGCATCAACTGCAGGATGACTAGATGAAATCAAATTATTACCTGTTGCTTTTTTTCCCCTCTTTTTCTTCATCACATTGAAAAACACACAACTTTTACAATAAACTACTCTAAAACACTATTTCCAAAAAATAACTGAAAATAAAAATCAATTTAATATCTAAGAAGCTGGAACTGACCGCATAAGTTATATAGAATTCTTCAGACATGAACTTTATAGAAAAAATGTCCTACAACTATCATCCTTCTGCACTTTTCTATGCATTTTACACCATAAAGTAGAATTGATTTTCACAGAGATAAAAAAAGGCATCTGCAGCCTTACATAACTTCACTTTCATAGTAATAAACCAAAACAACTTAAAGATCACTTTTAAACTTGCAAGTGTTATCATTTGTTCTGAAAATCAACAACTGTCGTATATATGGTGTCAATCATCCCAAAAAGTCATACTGCATGGATGAAAAGATAATGAAATTGTAAGCTGATCTCTACTAAACCATGGTATTTTTCTCTTCTGAGCCATTCTCTGGCTCTTATCAATAAATGAGTCAATGACACCCGACTCGTTTTCCCCCAGTTAATGATGTAATGGAAAATGAATGTAATTACAAGATCTAATTTCATAAGGCAATAACTAGTACTTAATGTAAGCCAAGTTAGTTACTTGAAATACAGAAATCTCCCACAACAAGATCATTGAGAGAGGCATTATGTTTCTTCCAAAGTAGAGTTTTCTCTGTTCCCATTCTGTTTGCATAATAAGACATGGTTGGAAAATGGTGAAAAATGTTTTTTTAAATGGTAGGAGAATGAGTTGAACAGAGTGAATAATACAGCCTGTAATATGTAATGTCAATGACATTTTTTTTACAAAATCTCAATGGGGAAGATAAAAATTCAATGGCACTCAAAGAAACAAACTGATGATAAAGTTCATTATCTTTATTTCCAAGACTGAACATTAAACATGAGTGAGGTATATTGCATGATGGGCATTTCTATGTATCCATAACATATTAAAGATCATCTATATCATATCTCATTTGAACTGAGAAACTTTACACGACTAACACTATTTTGTCAGGGCTGATCAGTATCAGAACGAGAGATTCATGTTGAGATTTTTATTTTTACTCTGTAGCTGATAGCAGAGATTCATGATTTGTTATTGGATTTATGAGTAAAAATCTCAGGAAGCAGATCAACAGGTAGAAATCTATTTAATAAATAAAAATACACCCAGAGACGAGACTTTTAGCAAGATACAGAACCACTCAGACACAACACTATGAAATCAGGCGCTTTTCAAACTAAGATGACTGGAGAAATCTTGTGTTTTTCAGCAGTGATTGAATTTTTAATGCAACTTTTTTTTTTCTTCATTCAATCCTTCTTATATCAATCTAGAAATTCATTTTAGAACTAAATCTGCTGAATTGGACTGAGTAAAGCTCAAAAATTATAATTCAGTGGCATGTCCTAATAAGAATTAAAAAGGATTAATAAAAGTGGTCAGCCATTTTCTCACTAACTTCAGCAGTAACAACAGGTCACCCTCATCTAATTTAATTACCAATATCTCGATTTCTACTTCAGGTAGAACAGCAATTTTTTCAAACATGGAAAAGGAAATGAATGATCTTCACAGTGATACCAACAACTCAATAAGCCCAAAATTTGATAAGTGCCTGATTTCATGGTGTCGCATCTCAAGTTATGAATACTGATATCCTGCCCAGCAAAGTGCTTGATTGTCAGCATTTCCTTCGAGCTACATGTCAGCCATGTAAACATAGACTGCCCCATCTGGAAGGAGTGGTGGCCAAAGAAAATTAAAAAAAAAAAAAAAGGACCACAAAGGAGAGGAGGTGGGATGTGGGGAGAGGGAAGAGGAGTACAAATAAGCCATTTTGGACTGTCAACCAAATTACTTCCCTTTACAAGAGATGACACAAGCAGTAGAAAAAAGGTATAAAAAAAATCACTGAAAAAACTAGTTTTTTCTCATGATAATTTTTTTTTTTCAGAATCTTTTCCTTAACATGTTTCAAATAACATGAGAAAAAGTGGCTTTTTTTTTTCTCTCTCTCTCTCCTTCTTTGCAGTGTTTGTATTATACCACTTGTACTTGGTAAAGGGAAGCTACCCAGTTGGCTGGGAAAAAAAAAAAAAAATGGCTCTTTAGCAACACACAATGATTTTGATTTCCACTTCACAGAATAAATGACAACAATAAAAATTAGTAACATGACATGACTAGGGTTAGTTACTGGTTTTACAATACAGCACCATCATTAACATTTGGAAAACCAAAACAGGATCAGGAATTTCAGTCCCATATGACTATTCACGGTATAAAAAAAAACATTAGTTCCATTCAACTTCACAGAATCAAAGACTTATAATTCAGATGATCATTCAAACAACCCAGGACTTTAGTTCCAGATGACTCTCAACTCAGTTCTAGATGACTGTCACATCAGATCAGATGACTGTCAACTCAATTCTTGATGACTGTCACCTCAGTCCCAGATGACTGTCCCTAAATTCATTCAAGACTCCATTCTTCCATTATATCTCTTCCACCTTGCCAGTTGATCTGTTATCTGACCGTCCAGAGTTCTACCCAAGACAATACCTAAAATCTGAAATAACATAGCCATTTTGTGAGAAAAAAAAGCATGAATTCCATGAACAGGGGGAGGGGTGGGGGGTGGGGGGAATCTCTGATGTGGTTTAATGAAACTCATGAAAATGTTGGCAACTACTGCAGCAACCCAACTGGACACTACAAAAAAAAAGTTGAAACAACACTCTTGTGGAGCTAAAAAAAAACTTCAGAAAACCTAATCAAATCTTTGGTGGAAAAAAAAAAAAAAAGTTTTTGTTCATATACATAAATAAGTTCCTGATTTTACACAGATACATGCTCAGTTCTACACAACTTTTTACATCTGCCCTGAGATTTTTTATATTCTAAACCTAAACAAAGAGACAAATGGCACTCTCCTAGCACAAATCACTCCATATGACTTCTTTGTGTCCCACACTTCTTCTATGGATGATGGAAATTTTTCTTATGATATAAGTATAGTGTTCCTTTTAACACAAGGATTCATTCCAACTCCAGTTAGTGTTGTTGAACTTGTCAAAGCTAAACTCTTATCCCACGATCACAAAAATGTTAAACAAGAGCAACTATAATTATCACAGCCCTTTCAAATTAAACACGACTTATGTTTGAAATACATTATGAACCTCTTTTGGATAAAAATAAATGTCCTCCATCTTACATTAGTTAGACATGTTCACAAAAACTTCTTTTTTGCCACATGAAAGAAAAAAAAAAAAAAATGAATTTAAAAGACTGACTTGCTCTCTTATTTTAAAGATGTCTTCTTTGTGAATCCAAACTTTGATGTTTTGTATACCATGCTGAAGAAAATGTGCTACTCCACGCTATTATATTACACAATATGGACCATGAGTAGGCTAACTCTTGTTTAACTATTTATGTCGTGCTTTACTCTAAAATTAGCAAAGTCATTCCTCTAAAGTAAAATTATTTTGAACATTAAAGAGATTAAACTTTATTAAATGTGAATAACTAAATTGAACTAATTTGATTGTATAAGAAATGAATGAATAAAATGGAATGAATAAAATGTTCTAAAACATATAATAAAGTGTCTATCTGCAAAGTGCTAAATCTACTTTTGGCCCACCCTGTATTTGAGAAGGAAAAACCTGTGAGTTTACCTGTGGCACTGCAAATCCGATGATGATCCCTCCAACAACAGGCAGATTGTTCTCCACGAGTCGCATGACCGAAGACACACAGCCAACAACAAAAATGTTGTTTGTTGAGCCTCGTACCTGCAAAGAAACAAGACAAAGGTCAAACACTGCTGCCTGGGTTAGAAAAGGGATTGTAAAATTGTAGTACGTGATCCAATAGAACTTCTGAGATAAGTGGCGCTTTTTTTTTTTCTCTCTTTTTTTTTTTTTTACCTCCCCTGCATTTTGGTACGGGCAAAACTAGGCGCTGGACATTTTTTATTTCTTTGGTAACATTTTCTTTTTCTTTTTAATGCGCATCTTAATTTCTTTTTCTGATATAAATGAAGGAATATGAGTGCATTTCAACACCTACTTTGTGAATATTATACATGGTGCATAATATAACAAAAAGAAGAAGACAAAAATTAACTCAATACTCTATGCATTGCCAGCTCTCAGGTGCGTTGATGGGCCTCTTCTTTCCTGGGCTGCTTTAGAGCTCAAAGCATTATGATACAGGACACAAGTACAATTAGCTCTCTCTACAGTGATAAAAGTGTAAACATTCATTCACCTTCCAGGGGACCAAAGAGGCATGATTATGATGGTCCAGTTTTGAATTAATAGTTACTCCTAAATATTCATACTCAGATTTACATTTATTATGCTTACACATATTTATATGTTTATTTTCATTTCCTAAATTATCTTTAGAATATAATATTTCGGAGTGTCCATCTGGACCTAATATTGCAATGAGGAAGCATGGCAAATAAAAAAGTTGCACCACACAGTAAAGGCGAAACAATGTTTTGTTGGCTCGCACGTGGTAGCGTCTGTTCGCAGTTGGGGGGGTTGGGGTAGCCTCCCTTCCCGACACGTTACATGACTAACTGGATAAAATAACTTTCTTACGCACGGACAGAGAAAGAGCCGCAAAAATAGGCCCAGATAGACCCCCGGGTCTAGCTGCACCAGTAGGCCCAAATAGTCGGCGCCATAATATTTTCAGGCACATTCACCAAATAATTTTTGTCATTTTTTGTCACAGTCAAAAATGATGACTTTCACAACAAATTATTTTGAGACAAAAGTGCAGAATAGACGTGCAAAATATCGCACCTTAACTTGATATAACAGCATAATAAAGTACTTAAGAGAATATTACCGTTTCATCTAAGGATTTTGCTCCACACAGTATATTTGGCACACCAGCCTGGAAATGAAAACATATATAATATCGTTAAAAGAACCTGAATCCATGTCTGACTTTACAATATTACACAGTGAAAAGGGTACAATAGGGCCATAATAGCAATGGTGAAAATGTGTACTATAAAAACATGACGAAGATTTAAATGGAATGTGTAGTTTGTAAGAAAAAAAAGCATTCCATAGTTTCCTTACGGTATTAAACTTATGGCTGCCAGCATGTTTTCCACTACAAGATGGAGCCATTTTTTGGGGCAGCCAGGTTACCTCCCTTTGCCAAGTACAAGAGATATAAGATAAACATTTTAAAGTAGGGCAGCTCAATCAAGTTCCTATCATTTGACTGTAAAGCGCTTTGAGCCTGTAATTACGAGGATAGGCGCTATATAAATACTCTCTATGATGATTATTATTATTATTATTAAATATGTGGGAAATAGCTGTGAAAATATTATCACAATGAGAAAAAAAAAAAAAATGGTTCTATCATACTGTGAATTTTCAATAATTTTCTGTTACCCATGTTTCAAAGAACAAAAGAAAAAGCATTTTTTCCCTCCTCTACAATGCCTATAATATTCTTCTTGTGCCCTGCAAATTATGTTATTTGAATGACAGTCAAAATGACTTGTTTTGGTACATCAAATTTCAAACCATTGCATGTACGTATTGCATGCAAATATGTTTTGGTGAAACAACAAACTCTTATTATGAATACAAACATTTTGGCTTTTAAAAATTGATCGACATTATTGATCTATTTACAGAGAAACACTCACCCTCATCACAATGCATGGAACAAATTTCTTGAAATCAAATAATTTTCTAGTCTTATTCCCTAATTATATGAGCCTGACACAAGCAAACAGTGATTTTGTGGTGTCAGTGGCCTGTTGGGTTGTCAGACTCAGGATCTAAAAGTTCCCGGTTCTAATCCTGACTGGTCCCGATATTTAGTTCTTGGGAAAGACAATCTACACGCATGTCTTCACTCGATCCTGACTAAAATGAGTAAACGACTGTAGACAATGAATGATGTTGTTAGACTGCTAAACAGGCAGCCACCTTGTCGTTTCCAGGAAGCTAAGAACAAACTGAGTGTCTTCACGAGGTCTATTGTGGAAATAATGGACAGTAAAATGAGTAGAGCTTGTACATTGTACAGAATAGGCATTATATACTGCTTTCTATAATTATAATTATTATTATTAAGAGTGGCAAACACATACATAAACGGTGTCTTGCTTGACACAACATGAGTGGGGCACAGCACAGGCTAGAGGGCTCTTGTTGTTCTCATTGCAGTTGTAGTAGACATTGTTGTTCCAATCTTTATAACCATCAGCTGACATACCACAACAGCCCAGCTGTGAAGGACAGAAAACACACATTTTCAGGTCACAAATGTGTGATATTCTTTGATTCAACTTTTCACACAAAATGAATCATAGAGAAAAACATTTTATTTCTTGATTGTATGCAAGAAATCAACATAGTTTGTATCTATCTCAATCTACCTGGTGAAGTAGGAAGATAAATCTAGAATTGAAATGATGACATAACCACAGTACAGGCCTAAAGCAAAGGTGAATGACATTAATTTATTCTGAAATCCATCTACAAGCTCTGTGAAAAGTATCCAGTAGTAATGAAAACAACTATTTCCAAAGGAAAATCTACCAGTAACATCGGGCATTGCCAATGGTAAAAAAAAGTTCTATGGCAAAACAATATCAAAATTAGCTTAATAGAGCCAGCCATAACATCTATATACAAAGTTGTTGGTTATGAAATGATTATCTCACCTGTTCCTGTATCCAGTCAACCAAGGTTTTCTTGTCTGTCCTCTCTGTGTACAAGGGTATCAATTCCTCCTTTAATGTTTTAATGAACATATCTTTGAACTCATTTGATTTCATAAAAACATAGATTGCTCCTCCCACTTGAGCCAGGAATATGATGCATAGTGTTATATAATACTGTGGAGGAAACAAAAATCGTGATCATTATGACATATTAAGCATAATATGTTTTCATTATTGCCCTGAAGAAGAGTCAAGTTGACTGGAAACTTTGGCAGAGGCCATCACAATCAAGCTATAGATTTCTGTGTTATTTGTTTTTCTTGAACTTGAATTGTTTTGCTAGTTGCCGGTCTGACAGCTCTATTATATTTTTATAAAATGACATATTAAGCGTGATCATGTGACAGCCTGTCCAGCACACTGGCTTTGGACCAAAGATAATTTCCAAAGTCACCATCTGTCATAGACGTATAGGCAACAATATACTCTTGATGCACATTTTGTTTAGAAGAATATCTTTACTCATAGTAAAATGTATATAACTGATAAAAGTATGAAATTTAATTTTCTTTTTAAGACCAAGTCTTGAGGAAATAATAATAATATAAAGAGCATAATTTATACAGTGCTTCCTCCCTGGAGGGCTTAAATGCTTTACAGAACCAGAGTGTTTACAGACATAAACAAAGTATGCCTCACAACAAACAGGAGCCACAACATACATACATAATCATAACATGGTATACAGACATGATCTGAGATGCTCGTACATAGTAATGTAATACAATGCAAACCCATACATAAGTTTGTAGACATGACTGACAACCATCTCCCGGGAAAGGCTGGAAAATGCTACTTAGGCAGATGCTTGTTGAACAAATATGTTTTTAGCTGTCAAAGAATCAAAGAAAATCACACATTTGTGACCTGAAAATGTGTGTTTTCTGTCCTTCACAGCTGAGTTTAAAAATGATCCTAGGCTAGCACAATACTCGATTACAGCATATTCAGATACCACTTCTGTTATCAAAGTTTTGCTGAGAAAGTTGCTTAACTAACCAATTTGATAAGGCATCTGTTTTCTCTCAGTGCACCAAGACATCCACAGAATCCAAGCAGGAAGATAAGGCAACCAATTGTGATTGAGATGATTGACACATCTGTGATGAAGTCAAACACGGACCTGACATCGTCAAATGAAAATCGCTCTCTTTCAATATGGGCCCAAATTCCAATGGCCAGCAATGATAATCCTGCCAACTGGAAAAAAAAAACAAAAATTTAATAGTAATCAAAATTCTATTTAATTCTACTATAAATTTATCAGCAAAGCACCTGAAACTATCTAATGTGGTGATTGATATAAGAACAGTTTTTCAAAGTATATTGTCTTTTAAATTGATCACTATAGTAATTTTTACAACAAGGAATTATTTTCACTGACAATTATTCTTTAATAAAGAAACAGTAATTTCCTTTGAGTCTACCTGAGTTCAGGATGTTGCCAATTCTCTATTCTCAAATTAAATAGATGACCTTTAAAGTTTAAATCATTTATGTTCCCCAGCTGGATAGAAAATGCTCGATCTATACACCTCTAATTTTTAGGTACAACATGAACATCGGACTCAAAACATCGCAGGCAAATTTAGCTCCTTTCAATTTCTGGGGAGAAATACCGTACAGCCCGCACACTAAATAACAACAGCCTAGAACAACCTCACTGGCTTAACCTGCTGGGACCCTCAACGAGCGCAAGTCCACCCTAACGCTAACATGTAGCCTAGATCCGACGAAGAAAAGAGGATTAACCCAAACATAATAGTTACGGGTTAGTATAATTGGTCTTGCACATCGATAGTAAAGTAGTAGTACGTATGGGGTTGATTTTGAAGTGTGCGGGCCTTACGGTATTTCACCCAATTTCTGCAATACCCTTACAATTACATCGTCACAAAAATAACAATAAATGGCAAACATGAAAGCAATTGGTTCTATGTTGGTAACAGCGTATCCTGCCAACATATACCTTGGTACAATAACTATATTTGAATCAAATACTCACTATTTCAGGATTGAGAGAAAGAAAACTCACACTGATCTAGAATCTAGTACTATTAGTAGGCCAAAGGTTTGTAAAAATGGATGGCAATAAAAGTTTATAATGTTATCTTTGTAAAATGTAGACAGATTTGTGCCATAAGCATGAGTCATGAAACAAACATTTTACTGTCTGGCAGAAACATGTTCTTTTCATCAAGCCTAGGCTGCTTGCATACAGCTAGTTTGCCTAATTAGATAATTGAATAAATGTTGAGGATGAGAATGTCCTCCTACTGGTCACACTCTCTTGCCATTCACTAATTGTGATGTGCACTGGCATAAGAAGCAGAGATGGACTGGGTCTGTATCCTACATCCAGACCTTGGCTAGAAATAAAATATAAATCAAGATTTGGAATCTAAATTAGAGTCTAGATCTAGATTTCTAGCTAGATTCTAGATCGAATTTGTGAACAAGAGCTTTCATTCATTTGTGATGAGAACTTACCCAAAACGTAAAGTTAAAGAAAAATAAAATATATTTGAGGACTGGGTTAACAAAAGTGTCTCGGCTTGTGCAGCATGCCATTATCAACCTCGAACGCTGATTATTTTACTTCATTTCTATCACTATCACCATCACATTCTAGACTTCGATCTAGAACTTGATCTCTTCATTCCTAGCCTAGTTCTTTTCCTGTCTATTTTCAATGATGAGCTAGGAATAGCTTCTTTTTCCGGTTGCACTTCCGCAATCGTCATATAAAGATATCGTAGTTAAAGTGGGCATTTATTAGGATAAAGATCCTTAGATACCAAAACTCGACGATAGTCATGATTACATATCACAAAAGTGTTTTGTTATTTTTTGACCACGGTTGTGGACAGCTGAGATAACCACCACTACAGGAGGTTGAAATGCTTATAAAAACCATAACCATACCAAAACAAAAGTGAGCGTTGTACCTCCTTGTTTTACTTATAACACAGTAAGCAAAGTCAAGGCAGCCCTATCACTGTATGAATAGTTAACTCTTATGTTTTTTGTTTGTTTGTTTTGTTTTGTTTTGGTGGCAGTGGTGGTGGTGGTGAGGGGGGGTGTTCCTGCTTCGTTTTCTACATTTTTACCTGACGTTCTATATGCGTCTGTCAACCTCCTGATGATTCGTTTTCTACACGAATAACTTTTTCCACAAAGAATCATTCCGACATCCCTCCCCCCACCCCCTTTCCCCCTCGTTGCATTAGAGACCTTCTTTTATATTTTAATCTTATCAACCTTTAGTCCCTGACGCTTCTGGTTCTAGGCGAATGAAGCCCATATTAATTATTTGATATCTACATGACTTTTCAACTTTTCGATAATTATCAAGATTGTTATATACGTGAATTTTATTTGCCACCTGTGTACCAGTGAACAAAACTCAGAAGATGAAAACAAAATACTTCATTTATTGGCAACCCACTGTGTTTACATGTTGTCTTGACCTCCGTGACAATGAATCCTGAGAAGAATGCAGAACAGGCAGTTTTCTTACTGCTAGTTACTAATAAGAGCTAAAGCAGACAATCTGCTGTATGTATAGGTTCACTTATGACGTTTCGCTTCCGCGTCCGCCCCACATTCTATTGTTTACATTTCAAACACGGAAGTAGATCACTTATGACCTTTTGCTTCCGCGCCCGCCCCACATTCTATTGTTTACATTTCAAACACGGAAGTAGATCACTTATGACCTTTCGCTTCCGCGTCTGCCCCACATTCTATTGTTTACATTTCAAACACGGAGGTAGATCACTTATGACTTTTCGCTTCCGCGTCCGCCCCACATTCTATTGTTTACATTTCAAACACGGAAGTAGATGACTTATGACCTTTCGCTTCCGCGTCGCCCCCACATTCTATTGTTTACATTTCAAACACGGAGGTAGATCACTTTTGACCTTTCGCTTCCGTGTCCGCCCCACATTCTATTGTTTACATTTCAAACACGGAAGTAAATCACTTA
>JBCAUA010029173.1:0-12364 GCA_038406235.1 Peronia verruculata
TCAAAACTTTTTTCACTACCTGAAAGGGTATGAAATAAGCTTTCACATGATACCAAAAAGTCCATATGGTGAAAAATGGACATACGTCTCATTTTGACTGGTTGCGAGACATTTGTATAGTGCTTATTTTCGTGCAATAAAGGCCTTAAACATTGTACAACCCACAACCTATTGCTGTGAGTGATAGGGTCAGTGAAGATAATTACATATGTTAACAGTTTCCTGGAAGGCACACAAGTCAGCTGCCTGTAAGGCACTTCAATCTGTAGCAAATGTAACCATGATATTAACTACCAGTAGGCAGATAGCCATTTTGATCCCAGTCAAATCAGGAAGAACTGAATAAAATGTCTTTTCCCACAATCAAAATGGTAGGCCCATTATGAGTCTAGGGCAGAATGGATCAAATTATCCTTTATAACTGACTATATGTCATGTGCCTGGGGCAAATAAGTCGCTCGCCCCGGTGTGTTCAAGTCACAGCCATTTTTTACTGCTTTTCATTTTCTGACTATGATACCAAAATACTTCTTTTTTTTTTTCAGATTAAAAATAGTTAAATTGTCGTTTTGTGAAAACAACAAAAAGTTTGTATCTCAGTTGGAAAGTAGTTAAAAACGACCAAAAATGGCTGTATATCTTCGTTGCCCAGCACGACTTCCGACTCATTTGCCCCAGTTGCAAGTCAAATGTCATTTCCCACAGTCAAACTGGTAGGCCCATTATGAGCCTAAGGCAAAATGGATCAAATGATCATTTATAATTGACTATATGTCTCATGCCCAGGGCAAATGAGTCGCAAGTCAATCAGGGAGATTTCAAGCTACAGCCATTTTTAACTATCTTCCGACTGAGATACCAAAATTTGTTATTTGTCTTCCACAAAATGAAAATTCAATCTTTTCTCTCCTGAACAGAAAAATTTGGTATCTGAGTTGGAAAATAGTTAAAAACTGCCGTAACTTGCGATCTCCTGGAAAAACTTGCGACTCATTTGCCCTGGTCGCAAGACATATAAGTTATTCATGCTAAAATGTCAAGTCTCAGCTTACTGTGCCCTTGCTGTAAACAGTCGAAGATAACAGTGGTCTCCTGTACGCAGGTCAACAGCTCAACCTGGTTTTCCACCACATCGCCAGGGACCACCCCACGACACATTGGAAGGCAATATGGCAACACAGCTTTTTCCTGGCAACATTTGGTGTGATCTCTACCATCTGGAAGAAAAAAAAAGACAGAAAATGAGGCAAGATGTTCATAGGCCGTAAATATAAAATGCGGAAATAAAAATGGTACTCAGATGGGTCAGAGTCATGTTTTGAAGAGACTGGAGTTTTTTAGTGCATCCCTTATTTTTTGGTATTAACGAAGATATACTTTAAAGGTATTTGTATTTTAATGCTTTTCTATCTGGACACTGAAGAAATAAGAACCACACAAGTAGCTTTGTAAATAATAATAATAATAATAATAATTGAGAGTTTTAAAACAGTGCTTATCCCAGTACAGTATAGGCTCTTAGCATTTTACCTTCTATCATTACCCCGACAGACCAAAAGAAGACACTCATAAACATGTTCAACTTCCTGAGGGGTATACAAGACAGCTGCCTGTTGGGTGCTCAAATCCTTATCAATCTAACAATATCAATCACTGTCTATAGTCGGGTACCCATTCAAACTTGGGTGGAGTCAGGAAATGTGTGTAAATTGCCTTTCTCAAGGACAAACTGTCAAGACCTGTTAGGATTCAACCCAGAACTTCAGATCATGAATCCAACAGCCCAACCACTAGGCCACCAACACCACTTATGGCTTGATGTTCAACATAAAAATAAATTTTAAGAAAAGGCTTAATACCTAATGCATTTCCATACTTTATGTATGGACATAAGGTTTATAATTTTATTTGGTCGAGGGCAAACTTATCTGTCAATGAATGTTTACATATAGTGGTGGTATCTTAGGTGATAAACTAATTGAAGAAGTGCTTCTCTTTTGATGAAAGCTCATTAGTCATGGGTGATTATGCGATGATTATTCTAGATCACAAAAAATGGTGTATGGGAGATAGATAATGCTTATTTCCTTTACACAATGAGCATGCATCACTTCTAATGAACAAGGATAGTCATCATTCTCAACATAAATAAGCATTTATGATGTCAAACCTAGAGATCAGCATTAAAAAGCTATACAAAGCAAAGGAATAAAGAAGACTGGAAACTAAAAAATCCTACATATTTACCCATTGCATATCACAAGATGTCATACTCTAACTCTAATAAAATACTACTTCATTTGTTTTTAGAAGACATTAAAAACCCTCCCGTACACAATAAGCAAGTCATTTGAAAGATATTTTCTTCCATACACAGCAATACCCTATTCATATTTTTATATGTCGCCTTAAGAAAAGTCAAGCTGACTTGAAAATTTGGCTTTCACTTTCACCACCAAGATGAAGTTATTAATATGTGTTATTTGCTTTTTTTTAATTGTTTAGTTACTTGCCGATTGGACAGTCTTTTTCTATTTTATAAATACGAACTGATTATTTGGATAGTGATTATGTATAGCATATAATAAGTATTATTTCCAATAAACAACAGTTTACATTTTGTTTTCTAATGAATAAAATTTGAAATAATGGCTTTAGGATGATTTGGCTACAACTTTGCGGGAGTGAACTTTTCCCACTTACTGAGAAACAGTCATCCCCTTCTAAATGCTCCCTCCAAAAAAACTTGCTTTAATGTAAAGTTGTCTATGACCTCAGTAGTTTTACAAACAGGATGAATGTTTCATTCTAAGCAAATTGTGAGCTCAGGTCTCTGTTTGATGTTTTTATGTTTAACAACTGTATTTGCATATAGGAGATAGGACAAAATGATTTTCAAAACCTACATGTTTGGGCAAGTAATCGGTGAAATGATCACATTATACGGTAGATTTACTATCCCTCTTTCATATGATATTATATATCTCCAAATTGCCCAAAATAGAAATTGAGCAGCAAAGAACTGAACTCACGAAATGTTGAACGTAATTGATACAACTGTGAGGCCATTAAAGTTGGCCGAGTATTGTTCGGCAGTAAAGATCTGTACTCTGTGGTTATTTCTTAATGTGTGTTAGTGTTAGGGTCTATTGAGAGCTAGGGTTCACTGGGAGCTGGCAATGGTGGATAATGTATAACAGCGATGGGTTTGCATGTGGCTCCACAATACAAAGATGGAAGCACATACGTGCCCCACATGTTGCAAAGAAGGGTTGCTGAGGATGGGGTCCTGTGTCTCCTCTCCCTGGCAATGGTCAGACAGCCATCCACCCCTCTTGAAGGCAGCTGTTGCCGTGGAGGTGAGAAGTCTTCAGGGGTGTTCTATTTCTTGGGACAGATTTTAGTTACAGTGCATAGTGGCTCCAAACCACACAATTAGAGATGATTTCATTTCTTATGGGTGATAGTTGTGCTTAGTCCTGTTACTTCTCTTTACCAGACAAAAGAGGGATTGAACAAGTAGTGTAAGGAGGAAAAAAAAAAATCACTTTTGTGCCCTTTGCTTAAAATATACACCATGAACAATTCAAATAAAAATTATGATGTAAGGAGAATGTTTTCTTCTTATCCTTATAAGTTTATCAAATTTGTTGGTGATCAGTCTTTTGAATGACAAGATGTAAAGGTCTTTTTTCCTCTTTACACTATTTGCTAAACACCTCTTTTGTTTGGCAAAGGGAAGTAAAAATCTGGTCAAAATGATCTCCCCTCACACGAGTCCCTCTTTTGGAAGGAGCAGATAATCTGCGAAATGATCTCCCATTGTAAACTACTCATAATCTAATTTATGTTCACTCTTATTTGAGTTTATCATCATCCTGTGTTGTATTTGTCACACAGGGATATGGGGGTTACAGAATCTGGTAGGCTCATGTCATTTGTGTTCATGTCATTTGTGTTCATGTCATTTGTGTCCTCCTAAAGTTTCGCAGGGTCAGCCTGCCTGCTTACCTGCTCCACACCGGATATATGTCTCAAAGTGCTGTAAGCAATTTATATAGGTCAGGTCCTCCAGGATGGCTGATATATTGATGTTGAATCCACACAGGTCTCTGCACACACCAGTAACACCGTTGTTCTCACAGCAAGCTGCACATATGACAAAGAAACAAGTTCATTATGTACCCATATTATATGTGATCAACTCTAAAAACACAATCAAACTTCACATGTGACAAAGAAACAAGTTCATTATGTACCCATATTATATGTGATCAACTCTAAAAATAGAATCAAACTTCACATGTGACAAATAAATGAGTATATTATGTTCTCATATGTGAGACCAGACACAGTGAAATAAGGCGCTCGTCAAACTGAGCCGACCAGAGAAATCACATATTTTTCAACAGTGAATGAATGTTTTACAGAATATTTTTTTTTTTCACCAAACCCTTCTATATCAATCTAAAAATGCATTTTAGTTAAATTTGCTGAAATATATTGAGAAGAAGGGCAAAAATTGTAATTTGGTGGCATGGCCTAACAATGATTAAGAAGGATTTACTAACATGATCGGCCATTTTCTCAATAAATTCAGCTGCAGCAACCAGTCACCCGAATCACTTTTAATTTTCTACATTTCGACTTCTCTTTAAGGTAGAACAATACTTTTTTCACACATTGAAAGGGAAATGAATACTCTTTACTGTGATATCAATAACTCCTTATGCCAAAACTTTGACGAGTCTGATTTCATCGTGTTGCGTCTCATATGTGATCAAGTCTAAAATGAGAAGCAAGTTTCACTTCTGATAAAGAAACAAGTTCATTATGAACTCGTATGTGTGATCAATTCTGTTTCAAATACAAATATCTTAAATTATGAACGTAACACTAAATTTGCTATAAGATTAAAGAGTCAGAGTACAAAACTGCTAGTGATTCATAACAAAAATCTTCACATCTTGTGCAGCTTAAATAACAAATCAGTTGATTAAGGTCAAATTTAAAAAGCTGTAGTGATAAAAAAATCTTGGATCATAAACTTTATACATGTCCTTTCAGGAGAGGTCTTAAAGCTATTTACTGTAGTTCAATCCTTAAAGAAAGAATAAACAAGATAACATACAGGAAAATTACTAATATTTTTTTTTTTATATAACATTAGTTGGCTCATAACTGTTTGGTATATGGGTGATAATTCTGGGTCCAATTTCTTACACAACCAGAAGAAAGACCTTGTTGCCGGACTGGAGACTTGATAAGATGACAGAGACTTACCTAATGGATTGGATTCCTTCACTGGACCAGACACATATGTGATATCATCAGGATCTGAGAAAAATTTCACTTTGATTAAGATTTTCAGTGGTTTTCTTTTCAAACTATTTTTGCTCTCTCCCCGTCACTGAACAAATTCTATTAATAAATAGGATGGGTCAAAAGTAGGCTAACACTATGTGCGTAGGCACCTTACATAAATTATTTTAAAGCATTTTAATACAATTAAATTTCATGGTTATGATCATATTATTTTAACACTTTGTTTCCCTTCAATAACGTTTTAATTTTGTAAATGTTCAAAATGGTTTTGAATTGGTGTAGAGAAAAGGCTTAGGCCAGAGCTACAGTGCAACTGTGTCTGTGTCTAACTCTCGCACTGCAGCTGCATAATGTTATAGGCCAAATTCATTTCATTGCCCCTGGCTGCAGTGCGTCTGGGTCTGACCATGTGACCAGCTAGTGTGTCAGCTTGCATTTTTGTTATACCTGCCTGTTCTATTTTGTGTCTTGTGAGCTTGCAACATGACTACCTGCGGCTGCAGTGCGAGAGTTAGACACAGACACAGATGCAGTGTAGCTACGGCCTTAGCAAAATCTGACTTAAAGCATGACACAAATAGTTATAGGACTCTTAGTCTATTTATGGCCCATCCTGTACAGTCAAAAGCTGAGAAAAAAAATTGTTTTTTTAACACACATTTTTTTTTACTTCTCAGTTTCAACATGACCAACAAATTAATCAAATGTGGTTTGTAGGAAAAATTTAATATTTAGTTTAAAAGAAAGTTGTAAAGGCAAAAACCACAAGTAGAAAAAAATGCAGTTGGAAAATGGTTTTAGCAAACTTCGTTGCAGTTAGAGAAAAGTAGAGGATAAAGTCCACAAGTGACGGTTGTCCATTCCCCGGCCCGAGAGATTCCCATTGATCTCTGTATGCAAGGTGTGAGCAAACCTAAGGTGACTGGGACCATTTCAGCATAAGACAAAAGAAAAAATGATCATCCAACATTGTTAGACACTATGTATGAAGTGATCCATGACATCAGGCTAAAGAAACCTTTCTCTCATACAACTCTGCTTTGCTAACAAGAAGTGGTTTGTTTTTGCATTCTTTTTTTTTTTTTTTGGCATGATAAAGAAGTCAAAAACAGTTGGTTTGGCAAAGATCAGGCTGATGATAGGCCAACATCAATACAAGCTGAGCCATTTCAAGAAATCAGCAATAAAATCTTGGCAGAGTAATATATAATATCAATTCGGACTAGAAATATCAGAATACATTACTGCAGTGTGAAATATGACAAATACTATGGCATTAAAATAAGAGTTTAAGCCTCACAGGCACTATTAAAGATTAATATCTTGATACTGCATTGTATATTGGAATAAAAACCAGATGTAATCTATAACCTCTTCTTGTAGGGGTTAGCGATCTTCTAGCACTAGAAATCTTATTCAGAAAGTCTATGGGGTGAAGTTGTGAAAGGGCTGAATATAACAAATCTCAGGTAATATGGCTCATCAGAAAGTGATACGTCCCTGTCTACACAATAATAAACTTGACAGAATAAGGGCAGACTGATGATTATTTAAAATCACTTCTCAATGCAACAGAACACTCAAATTTTCATCAGAAAGCAATAGATCCCTGAAAACAAATTACAAAAGATGACAAGGCAAGGGACAACCCTGATTACTGAGCTTCTCAAGGCAACGGTTTGGTTCAAAGTTTCATCACAAACTGATAGGTCCCTGTCACACAATACCAAAGTTGACAGGGTAAGAGAAGATACTGGATATTCCGACTCACTTCTCAATGCCACGGAACAGTCTGAATTTCCAAATTGATTGCTGACAGCTATGGAATATATCCCATAGTCAGACTCCACCACATCGGCAATTTTGATTCTGTATGAAGTGATGCCAGTATGGAGTCTTTCATCTCGTGCAATAGAGTATTTGGAGGACAGTTCGTGTCTCACTTGCTGGCCATCTTTGTACCAGTTTCTTGGATCTGACAACAACAAAACGAAACAAAAAAACATGACTGAAAAATAAGGATTAAAAAAAAAATTACAAATGTCAACAACAACAACAAAAATGAAAAGAAAAGAAAAGAATGAAAGGTATCTTAGCTTGCCCCTACAAAGAACCAGGAGGTTAAAAAATTCTGCCAATAACCATTCTCAAATTTGAATTTTTATTACGATTTGTTGTTTCTTTTATTGTACTGAATTAGGTGGAAGGAGCAGGTCTGTCTTAAATTTCAGGACATTTGTAAAAATAAAAGATATCCGTCTCAAATTTTGGGACATTTGTAAAAAATAAAAGCTATCTTTTTGTGATGGTGAATGCATAAACAAATTTCAGATTTACTGACTTCAATTTGACTGCAAAAAAAGTGGTTAAATTCACTAATCATTTTTAATTTTAATTCAGTATAATATTGTTTTATGCCTATAATTATTTCACTACAATTCTCACCTGAATCTGGCAAACCATAAAACCAACATGCCACTTTGGCTCCCAAGTTTTGATTGGGTGGGTTTGTGTCATTTTTGATCTGATCAGGCTCAGGTTTCCCTGAAAAAGATACAAAATAATACTGTAACAAACTCTGTTACAAATATAGCGCAAAATGTCAGAATAATGTGGTGGTTTCCCTGAGAAAGGTACAAAATAATACTGTAACAAACTCTGTTACAAATATAGTGCAAAATGTCAGAATAAAGTGGTGGTTTCCCTGAGAAAGATACAAAATAATACTGTAACAAACTCTGTTACAAATACAGTGCAAAATGTCAGAATAATGATAAAATTTCAACTACTAAATACATAAAACTACACAATTAAGACACCTCAAATGAATTCAGATTTCCTAACTTTAAAAAATGTGATAAAAAGCAAGCCTTTAAAAAACGTGATAAAAGCAAGCCCACTAGATAATTTACATAAAAGTATAACTCTGGTCACTATGCATTTCTAGAAAGATATGCAGCAGGTGTATCTCTAAAGCCAAAGACTGAGGCTTCACTGAAGAAAACAACCATCTTGTCAACAGCTGTAGTCTCAATGCCTCTCATACTACATTTGATGTATCTCTTACACTTATACTGGACAAGCAAGACAAGAGCAGCACTTTTCCACAAACTCAGATTAGACTTAGAGAATAACAAACACATTGAACAATCCCTATGCCTATAAGATTGTGACAAATTGTCATGGGTTTTTTGTTTCTTGATAACACACATCATGAATGACTTACTTTTACAAATAATTTCTCTTTTCTTACTAAACAGAGGAAAATGTAAACATAATTTGAACCTAAATGGTACGCGATATTAACGGAAAAAATTGGAGCCATTCATGACTAAGTAACCAAATAAGTATCCATTAAAAAGTGTTGATAGTGATGTGTATAATCAAAGGACAAAAATTAATGGCCTTTTGTTAGTTTTATTTACACCTCTCAAATGTGCCAGTATAGTTGAGGCTCTCCATTAACATCACTGTGCTAAATATTAACGCCTCATTCTTGCACTAACATCATTGTGCTAAAACATCCAGCCCCCATTCCAGCACTAACATCAATCTGCTAAATATAAAAGTCTCATTCCTGTTCTAACATCATTGTGCTAAACATAAAGGCCTCATTCCTGCACTAACATCATTGTGCTGAACAAAAAGGCCTCATTCCTGCACTAACATCATTGTGCTGAACATAAAGGCCTCATTCCTGCACTAACATCATTGTGCTGAACATAAAGGCCTCATTCCTGCACTAACATCATTGTGATAAACATCAAGCCATCATTCCTGCACTAACATCACTGCGCTAAACATCTCTGGCATTATTCCTGCACTAACATCACTGTGCTAAACATCTAGGCCTTTTTGAAAACAACCACAATAATAACAACGCCCTTGTCATCAGGACTTACTTTGGACGGCAAGATAGACGGAATCGCTGACTGGAGGGTCCCCTGGTCCTAGACCTCTAACAGTGCAAGTGTAGGTGCCTTCATGTGTGTGATCTGTGGCTGGGATCACCAAACTTTGTTGGTTGACATTGTCCAGTTCTCGGCGATTGTTGAACATCCATCTGTATTCCAACCGATTAGAGTTAAACCCAAATGCCGAACAAAACAGAGCAACACTACGGCCTTTCACTGCATATCGATCCTCACCCCGAATAAACAATTTAACTTCAGCAGCTGAAAAAAAAAAAAAGAATGCAATGATCAAATATAGCAGTTAGCACACCTTACTTTTCATCAGTTTCTTGAATTCTGTTCCTCACAACTTCTATTTTTTGAGCTTCCCTATTCCATCATACAGCACAGCAATTTTCAAACACTATGCTGAACACACTAAAGTGCCGTGAGCTATCATGATCTGTACTGAGGTAGAGTATAATAATACAATTAGCACTGTCTATTTGGACCAGCTGGCCCAGCTAGACCCTAGAGTCTATTTGGGCCTATTGATGGACCTCTTTCTCTCTGTCTGTGCGTAAGAAAGTTATTTTATCCAGTTATGCACCGTGTCGGGAGGGAAGGCTACCCCAACCCAATCATGGGGAAAGGTCTAGTAGGTGATACAAACATGTTTTGGGTTGTAAGTTCGATCAGAAGCTATTTAGGGCTGTTTTCTTAACAAAAAAAACTTAAAACGCGTTTTTCTCAAAATGCATTTTGTTACCACAAATATGCTATCAACTTTTTTATTTACGGACTGATTGCCATGCAATTTCACATGAACATAGAAAAAAACAATACAAAAAGTCATGGGGATTTTTGATGACTTTTTACATTTCTGAGAAATTTTAGGTTTTAGGGTCAAATTTTCATAAAATCTGTGATTTTTTTATATTTCGATTTTAAAAAATTCTAAAAAAAAAAAAAAACTAAGCCAATTATCAAAAATCCTCTCTGATTGCTTTTAGATATTGAACTGAAAAATATGTATGCAAATTTTCAAGGAAATTGCCTGAAAAATGTAGAAGCCTATTTATGTTATACTGAACAGTAAAAATCCAAGATGGCAGCCATTGCCATAGCAACCATGAGTGATTTTCAATTTGTTTCAATTGTTTTCCCCTAAATTAACCAAGCCGAATTCGATGGTAATGGTTAAAATCATCTCCACCCAGAGGTTTCAAAAATGACTTCCAGTCTGATTTCACCGTGTCACATCTGAAATGACAATGGTTCTGCGAAACAATATTTTTTACAGAAAAGACAATGTGACTGAATTAAGTCAGAAAGATTTGGGATATCACTTATGTAACCAGATTTTTCTGAAACAAAAGAGTAATGTACCTGAAAGAGGCTTAACTGACAATACCATACACTAAACAGGTTGATCAAAATGATTCTTTTGTCACTGAAATTTTCAACTTTAAAAACACTCTGAGTGCAGCAGTATAAAACTTACCTTGTTTAGCAAATGCTTTGTAAATAGTAGAGGGAGGGCTGCTACCATAGACGTTTGTGGCCGTGACAGTGACAAAGTATTCCTGGCCTGGGTCAATGAGAAATGTGTATGGGCTCGTCACATTCTGTGGACGAAAAATGTGATGCAGAATTTTTGGCCAAAAGACATTTTAAACATGCATTGCACTAGTCACATTGTGGGAAAGACAAAAGTGACAATATTCTAGACATGATGAAAATGATACAGATTTCTTGGCCTGGAAAGATCCTGAGTCTGTCTCAAATGGTCACATTCTGTGAATTTAGAAATCATCACAGAATTCTCTGCTTCGAGAGAGCTTTGAATTTGCAGCATATTTTGAACAGACCCTGTCTGTGGAAGTAGACAGGGACGTGAAACCTTGAAATGGAGACATTTTGAACATATTTATTATGTAGAGTCCACACTTTTTGTAGAAGAATATTATGTTGACATAGAACCTTATTCTGAAGAGATTTTGAACATTAACCAATTGGCACCATTGATCTGTGATTCTGCGGACAAAAGAGGAATTTGCTGCTAAAAACTTTACGCCCGATGTTCTCACTGAACTTTGACTAATCCTAGAAAATAACAATCTTTGAGCAAAAAAAAAAAAGGCAATTTCAAACTTTTCATAGGATGATGGCACTGGAGTGAAGTTCAGCAATGAGCAAATTCAATCAGATACTGGGCTAATATGAGATGCAAACATGGTGAAATCTGGCACTCGTCAAACTGAGGCAGCTGGAGAAATTATTGCAATAGTGAGTCAATTTTTAACCCAATTTTTTTTTCCCTTACAGAACCCTTCTTTATCAATCTACAATTGCATTTCTGAGTTAAATTTGTTGAAATAGATTGAGAAAAAGCCCAAATGTTGTAATTTAGTAGCTTGGCCCATAGTGATTTGCCCTTTTCTCACTAAATTTTAATTCAACTGCAGCAATAAGTCACCCCATATTGTCTTTAACTGCCAATATCTCAACTTCTTCTTAAGGTGAAACCAAAATTTTTCATACACTGAAAGCGAAATGAAAAATCTTCACAGTGATACCAATAACTCTATATACCCAAAATCTGACAAGTGCTTGGTTTCCTTTTGCCACATCTCATTTCCTTTCACTGTTCTTTGACCCTGTTTGACAGCTATTGTTAGCAAATCAGGTGAGCTACTCAGATATTTCTGTAGATTAATGGCTCAGTGTAAAACTTTGACATACTACTTTTTCCATTGGCCTATAGTAAAATCTGACACCAGATCATCAAGATGGATTTACCTGTACAAGAGTTTGGTTATACTTTGACCCCTCTGACCAGTAGTGCAAAGTATAGGTGCAACCTCCGCAAAAGCTGGATGCATTCCAACTGAGTTCAACTCCATCAACTTTCTGGATCATTCTCAGCCCTTTAGGGGGACCTGGGATAAGCCCTGAACAACAAAATGACATCATTAGCAAGTCACTCATAGACAATTCTCAACTACTTCAACCTTACTTATTTACTTACTTATGCGAACCAACGGTCACTTGAGCTTTGGCTCTTCAACCTGACGCTATGGAAAAATATATGTATGTCTTCTTCAGTTGTTGAGGGGTTGAGTACAAGGTGTTCCAGGGATCAG